>JAUYWI010056012.1:0-16887 GCA_034780595.1 Parotoplana pacifica
TAAGAAAGCAGTTAACTTTAAACATTTAAAAACAAAATTATTGCACTTGGCGCGTTTCTTTTGACCGGGGTTGTATACATATATGAATAACATATTTTCTTGTGTTAAAGACCAACTTTGTCCATTTAATAGAAACAAAATTATCTGGTGATGATCAGATACAACTGGTTTCATCTGATACAATTAATGATAATATCCTAAAACTTACTAATGCCTCTTCTAAGTTCCAAAAGTCCACGAAACTGTTTTGTCAATTCATAGGCTGATAATCTTAATTGTGGAACCTAATAACATAAAAGAAATGCATCAAAATACAAATTTTATTTTTAAAATATGATCGTTGTAACATAAAACTGATTTAAACACTTTATAAGTAATAAATAGACTAAAATTTAATTACAGACAAACATACAAAAATTTTAAATAAAAAATAAAATCTGGAAAACCTTCAACAATAGGTACTAACACTATCGAATTAAAGAAGTGTAAAATTATGGCTTCAATATATATTACAAATGACAAATACATAGCATTTTTTATTATAGTCAGTATAGAAATATATAGATACTCTAATGACATATTATTTACAATAAACACGTATGCACGCACGTATTTCTTGTATTGTTTTAAGTTTTGACTACTTTATATTTTTAATTTCTGACTGGATTGTTCATTGGTTTTCGATTTTCGGTTTTTGTATGGACGGTAGCATTTTCAGTTACCAAACTTAACCGACCATCTTATAATGCGTTTGCTTGGGTGTAGAACAAGATGCACATACATAGTTATGATTTGATGTTGAAAAGTTTTGTTTTTATGTCAAAACAACTATTTTCAATTTGATGATGTTAGTACTGTCGCAGGCTTGCCAGATATTTAATTTTTAATTTAAAGTTTTGAATGTTTGTCTGCAGTAAAGATTTTATATCTAGGGCAAGTAATAAACGAAATTTTAATGATAGATATTTATTAACAGTTTTTAAATGCATAATAGCTACATCTAAAAAAAGAATTTTTATCAATAACGATACGTTTTAAATTATATAATTCGACATTAATAGCCAGCAAGCAATATGGATACATGCTACCTATGCGCTATAGAATAAGTAGTTTTATGTATAAACCATATCTATTGTGTGTATCAATTTTTGAATTCCTTGTCACCTATTCTTATTAATTTACGAATGAGTTAAATGAACTGACCTCATGCAAACAGCCTTGAATTATTTTGTCCAGAACAGCACAAAGGTCAAGCGGCAACTGTTCCCATTGTGCCCTTAAAATCAAATCCAGTCTTGGCTTAGAGGGCAGTACAGTACCCAGACGAAACAAGCGCCAAATTAGAAGTCCTAGAGCCCACATATCAGACTGGCACGTTGTAGATTGCTTAAGAACAGAAACCTCTGGTGGAGGAAACGCGATCTGAGAATAACGGTTGTACATGCCCTCAAGAAGGGCATTAGTCCGACAGTCTTCAAACTTAGAATAATGGAACGATGTTAATTTCACAGAAAACGATGGCTCTGTAGTCAACGACCAATTTTCCAAAACCTGAAATAGCCCATTTTTATATGAAAGGCATTATAAAAGTTCTAAATAGTTGAAAATATTGATAGCAAAAATCATGAGAGTAAATAAAACCTATAAAAGTAGAGGAAAACCACTAACAATTATTCCTTTTTGTAGAGAAGCATTGTAATCAAAGGAAGTTACCGCTAAATAAAACCATAGGATTCACAATATAATAGATACTAACCAGTTCATTATGCACTATTCCTTTTCTATGTAGATAAAGTGTAGCATTTCCAATTTGATGACCTAGCGTTAAGAGCAATTCCCAGTCCCTTAGAAGGCCTTCACCACGTGATCTCAGAAAGTTGATCAATGGACCGCCGATATTTTCTGTTACTAAAGTGAATGACGACGCTGTCAAATGAACTCCAACGATACTCACTAAATTCTCATGTTTCAGACACCTATAACATTAAAAATCATTGCTATTTTTAAATGTCTATCACAAATCCCAACTACATGAATAACAACGTAATGCCCTATATAACAGAAAATATTTGTACTTTTAAATTCAAGTCAAATATAATTACTTCACATTTAAAAGCTAATTATTTTATTGAATAGGTAACAGCAAGTTTTGAGTTAATATACTATGTTGATCCCATATTTATCTTATTTTGATCTATTGTGTCTATCTATGTATAATTGATTGATAATGTAAAAATCTACCTAATAATCAGACATCATCATTTATTATTTATTATATTATCTCGTTGCATTAATGATGGAGATGAACCTACAAGCTTATTCTTGTTTTTGGTTGATCCACTGAGCGCTCATTTATGTCTGGTTATCAATGGAATTATCTAACGCAAATTCTAGAACGCTACTTGTTTACAAAGTTCTTTTATCTTTCCCTTTTTAGGGCGCCTTGCTTTACTGTAACTGGAAAGCTTCAACTGTAACTGGAAAGCTTCAATATTTTCTTCCTAGTTCTACAGTTGTTTTCTTATTAAGGAATTGCTTGTACATTATTTTTCTATCTGATTTAGTTTTTCTATAAAAAAAACTGACAGATTTAATAAAAGAAAGACATTTCGTTGGGAACCGGAGATTTCAAAATGAAACAATTAATTTTAAAAAAAATACAACGATAATTTTAGCTTTTTGTAGTTAAAAGAAAAATTTAAACAAATTTTTAAAAATGTCAATCAATTGTACTAAAATTGCAACTACCAAAACATTGCCTACAGCAAATATTACTAAACCGGATTTATGTACCTAATGTATCTAAAAATAAAATTACCAAAGAATAAACATTGTCAATGCTACTAAACCGGATCTGTGAAACTACATCCATTATTGACATTTTATTCTCATATCCTAAACAAAGCATCCAAATTTAGGAAATTAAGCTTTTTCATTTCCGCACACAGCTATTTTTAATACCAATTTTCTCAACTTTATTTAAGTTTAACGAATGTGAAGTTCAAATCATAAAATCTTTACATCCATAATTGAAACTACAAATACCAACAATATGACAGTTGATATAATTTCCGCTCTGGATTTTATAAAAAGTTAATATATTCTATAATATTTGTAAAACTACAACAAAAATCAGTCATTAAAATTTGGTCATGTATCTACTCCTTGTCAAAAACATTCTGGTTCTGTTGTGTTGGGACAAGGTGAACCGGTACCTCATCAGAAAAGATCACCCTGCACCAATCATCTGCAATTCAATCTGCATGTTCCTGTGTAAATTCAAGACGTTGTCGTCTGTGGTGAGCATTGAGTAATGGCTTCTTTTTCATATTCGACTGACAAGAACAGAGGAATACAGGCGACGTCTTACTCTTGCAGAGGAAGAATCTATGCCGCTGGTCTCCTGCCATTGCTGTGACAAGTCTCTGCTACTGGCTGATAGAGTTAGTTGTGGCTTGTCTGATGAGGGCACTGTCTTAGCGTTCAGTAGAAATGTGAGGGCGCCGCCGATGTTCTCTCTATTTGCAACTGAATTTGTATGAGTAAACTTGTTAATGAGATCTCTAATGGATGCTCTTCTTCTTTTGTATCTTCTAGAGAGGTTTGATATTGTTACACTTTCCTGATGCAGAGCAATAATACGTACTGTCTTCATAGGAAATTCGAGGCATGATAATGTTGCGCGCTCTTAAAATAATATTGAAAAGTTTTCCTTTTCAACAATCTTTTATAGCTTAAATTTACTATGTACCCAATGGCTTTTACTAGATTTCTTATTCCCATGCTGTTATACGAGGTTTACTATCTTACTATTGGGTGTTAATCAGGCATGACACAATAATGAAAACTAATTGATGATGAGCTCAAAGTGAAGGATATAATTCCTCATTCGAGTTAATAAGTGTAAAGAAGATTTTTTAATATTGGAGTAGTGAAAACAAACACATGTTCAAATTCCTGGATTCTACCTAAATAGTCATTCCTAATTAGGTACCTATAATATGTTAAGGTACCTTTCTACCATATGTTGAGTACCAGCTACATTCTGTTTAGTATGAAAGGTACACAACTAAGAGATGTGTAATACCTAAGTTTATTGCAAAAATGTAAATATATGATCTGTTATTAAGCATACTCTTAAGTAAAATTGATTTTCGCTTATAAATATAAGGTGGACGGTTTATATTGCACAGGGATGTACATTTCACCATCATGGGCATCCTATTAAGGACATTTCCTCATAGACATTCAATTGTTTTGTTTTCATTCTCTCAATAATATTCATGTATGAGTTACTTTTCATTATTTTTTAGAATCTGTTTTTTTAATTTGTCACATATTTTCTAGATCGTATCCCTGCGCATCGATTCTGTGGGTTTGCCTGATGCTACTTTTGGTGTACCATAATGTATACTTAAAGCAATATAATACATGCTGGTTAGTATTGATGCATTATTTCTACTATACTGAATAATTAATTACCTTTTTTTTAAATTGATTCACTTACATTAAAAGACGTGCTTCTTTTCTTAATATTTCCATTTCATGCTTGGATTGTTTAAATTTGCTAACAAAAGCTGTTACTAATCGATCAGTATATACACCCGATTTTACCATCTAAAATTTAAATACATATAAGAAATAATATTCTAAGATTCTATACGTGTTAAGTATGTTATGTTCATTAATTTTATTTTCATATAGGTTACAGACACACATAAATTGAATTTCAAAACCTTTTATTTGATTTATTTTTGCTAAAATTCCAAGTACCTACACATAGTAGGTATTAAACAAAATTGGGTCAATTAAAATAGTAATTTCTAACAAATGACCTTTATAATTCTGCCGAGACTGATCAGATAAGTAGTTTATTTAAAACCTCATTTCCTTGTTGTAAAACCCATTTTTGAGGAAAACATCATCACCCAATTTTCGCGTGTTTGGAAAAATGGATGGAGGATATAGTGATGAGATTAACAAGATGGAGTTTTAGAAAGGCAGACTGAGGGCAATTTGAGGAAGAGATCAACAATGGCATAGAGAAAATGGAAGATAAGAAGAGTCTGAATAATGTTTCGAATAGTTTCTGTGAGATCATCCTGAAGGCCGCAAAAGAAATTATTCTCAAAGGGTGTAGGAAGAATATGAAACCTTAATGGAACGATGAAATTAAGGAGGCTGTGAAAAAAATGGGAAAAAAGCTTTCAGAATCAGAGAAAAAAGAGGCAACTTTGCGGAGCTAAAATCAGGCAAACTGTTGAGAAAGCCAAAAAAGAAACCTGGAAAAAAAATTCGAAAACGATCTGGACAGAAATACAGATACCAAAAAAACAAACATTACGGGTGCGTCTAAAGAATAAACCTTGTATCATAATATTGACAAGGTGAAAGCTCTTGCCATGAGTACGCTAATGTCACTACTTTACCGGTGGATAAGACCCGGTATTGGGAAGTGAATAAAGAGAGATTTAGAAGGCAGAAGAAAGATTGCAGAATCTGTTTGGAAGAGAAGACAAAGGCATATTGCAATTTGATTTTAGCTCTTATGCTATTGTGACATTTATCCAAATTTGGTTGAAATGAGTTTATGCCGGCGAAAAGAACTGGGATACCCTTCACGAGACTACTTCTGTGTTTAAAATATTTTGAACTGCCCTGGTATTATTCTATAACTTAAATATTTTACTCACAAATGGCAACGTCGATTCTGCGATTACACCATCTTTTAGTTGTAACTGGCTGGGATCAAGGCTCCATAGTTCTAAAAATATAGTAAATGTAAAATGTAAAATTGTATTTAGGCACGAGGTCATCCATTAAATAACGTTAGTAGGGTGTCACAGTTACCTTAATTTTAGTAAATTACTAACTTTGTAAAAATCTATCGGATAAAATGAATCAATGATTATTATTTTTGAACATACATATGACGTCACAAATCGGACACTTAATTTGTGATAACTGTTCTTAATAATTTAATTAAATTATTTATGAAAAAATAGAAATTGATTAATACGATGTTTATGATATGAAGTGAACACCTCATTAGGTGCTTCACATTAATTTTAAACTTAACCCATTTTTTACAATATCACAACATAATCAGGATTACAGAATTGCAAACTTAACAGGTTTAATTGGTCTTACTAAATAGAAAATATATACAATAAATGTATTATTAATATTTACTTACTTTCCATATTTTCTTTTTTAGGATAGAACATTATTTTGGCTGCCAAATCATCGCATTTGCTATAATGCAGAACCATTTCCTGCAGAGATGGAAACCGAGAAGGCTCCAGCATATAACACAACCCAGAGGAGTCTTGGTGAATCCAGATATGACGAACCGTTTCGTCCGTACTGAAATAATTAATAGAAAAAAAACAATTTTTATTGTCTGTTTTCGAAACAAAATGTGGCTCTAAAAGATATATTCACATACATGTCAAATGTGCAAATTAAAAACATATTTCAATTTGTAAGTTGTAAACAAGTTTTACTAAATAAACTTTGTACATTTTTATACCTATATAAAGAGTTCGAGTATTACTCAGCTAATTTATTTTGTAAACAAAAGTAAATTATTTTTAATATATTGTGTAAATTAATATATATATTCTTATACACTATGGATAAGGAGAGTCTCTTTTTAAAACTGCGGATAAGGAATGTTCCAATCTGCATCGATTCCAATAAAGCGCTGGCAACATTGGGCGGTAGTTCTTGGAAAAACCAAGCCTCTTCACGAATATCTTCCATTTTGAGGTCATCGAGATGCACTATATCTTGAATTTCGCGGCTTGTTAAAAAGAAAACAAAATTAGCTAATTAAATAATTAATAATTAATGAAGAAACAAAATTTCGGTATATAGTAAATTATCGGGATACGGGAACTGTAAAGATAAACAAAAGATTCCACATTTATATCGGTACAATAGTTTCGTCTAATAAGAAAAAAACAATTTATACATCTAGGTACCATATACAATACGAAATGGTATAGGCTTTAAAATCAGTAAATGTATTGCCGCAAACTTTTCAAGTAAACGTTTTCGGGTATGAATTAAAATAAATCATTTCCACAAGAATTCTATCAGGGTATCTTAAAAACATGTCATTTACACATTATTTGTATTCTATTTAAAGTACTTACATAGTACCTATGATTCAGCAGTAAGTGTGAACATTAGTTGTACTATTAAGTACCAATCAAAATTGCACAGGCAACATTTAGAAAATTTATTAAATTCCAAAGTTTAGATTGCCTTTTGTTTTAATTTTAATAATTTAGTAACATTTTTAATGTACTTACTCTCCAAGTAAAACCACTTGTCTTTCTGAGGACCCCAATTCTGCATGGCAAACAAGTACTGCATCATCCTAGAAAATAGAATGCGGAAAATAAAATTATACTAAAATGAGTTTTAAGAAACTGTCACTTCGTGATTTTCCAAATCCTATCCAAACAAAATTTTTTGAAGATGACCGAATTTGACAACTATTGGTTTGATTATATTTTTGACATGGATAGCTTCTAAACATTAAATGGTGTTGTTTATACCTAAAAGTAAATGATTAGAATAAAACAAACTTTGAAAAATCTGTTTTACCTACCTACTTCTGCTGCTTCTTTTTTTGTACATGGGACTTTAGTGGCTGGGACCTCCTCATATATATCGTAAATGGATTTGACTGAAACTGGGTACTTTGGCAAGATCCAACGGAAATTTTTTTAAAGATAATGGGCCGAGCTAGGACCTATGACGGCATAAGGGTTAAAACCTGATCTGCATTTGAAAAAAAAAGGTTCAATAGGTTTAACTATTCTCAACTTATTTAAGATATTTTTTATGTGCTGGGATCAAATCTGATATTGTTTTTGGTTAGTTGGCTCTAGTTATTTTGTTACAAGCTTTTTTTTAAAATAACATTTTTACAAACTAATGATTTTATTTTATATAAATGAAGAATAGCAATACTATTTATGAATGAAATTAACAAATGTAATGTCAAAGTATTAAGTACAATTATTCATGAATAAATTATCTTTTTATTGATTTTCTTTTTTGAGATATATTCACTTGGTCTCATTTGAGACACCAAAGTTCTTCATTAAAGGTGGAAGAAGGACACGATTTTGTTGAACAAGAGGAGACAATTTAACATTGTGTCAACCTGGTAATAATTCCGTTCTTGAAGGCCATTCTCTCTGAATATAAGGCTATAAATCCGCTCTACTATCCCATAAACACAAAACATATGGATATTTTGTGTAACCACCTTGAAGCCTAAGGATTCGAGCAAGAACTTTTGAGGTCACCAGATACTAACCAATTGTGTTTGTTGTATTGGATATATTCTAAAACTGTTCGCATATTTTCATAAGTTACTGATGTCTGAGTGGAATGTGCAAGGGGGACACATGCAACTTTATTGCCATTGTTCAGTAGCACCGCTTTCAAACTTTTGCCAAATGAATCAATAAATAAACGCCATTGTGTTGGGTTGTAGAATAATCCTAAAGCTTGGATAAGACCTTTAATATTGTTGCAATACACAAAAAAGTCATATTTGAAAACCTTTGAAGAAAGTCCTTTTCATGGTGACGACACCAAGCAAAAGAAGTCCCAGGATTTAGGCAGATTCTTTAGATAAGCCAAAATCTCTCGTCAAGTCATTCAATTCCTCTTGTAGAAATGTTTGGGTTGTTTATTATCATCATTAGGGCAGTAAGAGGTTGTTTCTAATGCGTCGATATTGGATTCAGATAAGGAAGATAAAATCAAATGTATTTGGAGGTACAGCAATTGGGATTGTGGGTCCATGAGCAATGGTTATTATAAATAGCCATTGGAATTCTCGTTCATTTGAGATGTAAACCAAATTTCTATGGTTCATTTAGTAGATAATGTTCAAGTGTGATATTGCCACATCACATTTAATAAATATATATATCAAAAATGGCAACAAATGGCAATTTTGACTTTTTGAAATATCTGTATAGAGTGAAAATTAGAGCCAATCAACAAAAATGAGATATTTCAATTCAGTAGGTCCAATTAGCATCAAAAGTACAGACCTATAAAATGATGCAGACCAGTATAATAAATTGTGGAAATGATTTATTTTTATTGATTTTGTATTATATTTCGTATTTCAATATTTAAATTTCATGGTAAAAATGTTAAATTTATTGAAGACTACTTATTTTTAAATAGGCAATTCTAACTAATGATTATTTGATTGATTGATTAATCTGTCTTTGTGTCGGTAGGTCACAGCTGATTGCTTATTTATTTATATTAAGCCTACTGTTCAAAACTTTACTTAGGTAGACTTTTGACAGACATCAATTTCTTAATCATTAATACTATTTGATGAGACTTTTATTTGCACATCAGTAGTATCTGCAATTAGAAATGCCGGACTTAAAAGTGATCATGTCATGTAAAATATGAAGACAATCAGATATAGTTAAGTTTAAACTTAAAAAACAAACACTGAAACTCTCGTGGGAATGTTAAAGTATGCGACTGTCTATAAGTATGTAAAGTTCTATTCTTAATTATAGGTGTTTATGATTCACATAGATATGTTTGTAAATACCTATGTAACTTTTCTGATCCAAGCTATTGACAATAATGAAAACACACCTACACTAGTATGTATATGTATCTTCTTTCAGTATCTTTAGTAGCGAGCTACCATATAGTATTGCATAAAACAGCTAACACAAATTATTTTCCGTTTTGAATTACTTTTAGAAATCAATAATTTGCTCAAATAGATAAAGCATCAAAATTTAATTACAACAAAACATTAGGTAACATTATTAATCATAGAATTGAGAGTCACAACTGATATAGACAATCCAAGATACGAATAATACGAACAGTCCAAGATACAAAAAATATACACAATCAAAAATACAAAGAATCTAGACAATTAAAGGTCCAAATGGTATACACAATCCAAGATACAGACAATATAGACAAACAAAGATACAAACAATATGGAAAAAACTAAGAGCTCCATCATTTTTTAAACGCCAAAAGATAGTTAGGATTAATAAATGTTATGTATATAAATAAATATTTTTCGATAAATCTACATAATGTTTACAAAACATTTTCTTTATTATTTTACAACTTGATAATTCAACAGCTTTGACATTTGAAATGTTTAGAAATGTTAGGAGTAACTAAATCAGAAATATTTCTGATTATATTGCGAAGATTTTGAAAAGATCTTTTAGGTACATACATTCAAAACCAAATATCAAAATAATATGTAGTCTCATGCTTTTGTGAATTAAAACATTTGCAATAAATTTATCTGATGCTGACTCATATTTCAAGAAAATATATTTTTCCCATGAATATAAATGTCCTATATAGTTCCGTCTGTGTAAATAATAAGGAACAAAATGAATGACAGATTAGGTATATTTTTCATAGTTAAAGTTTTATCAGATAACTAGCACGTACAGATATTGAATGCGACGTTCAGAAATAATTGGTATTCCTTCGGGCATTTAACAAGTTTTTGTTTTAATGAAGCTTATAAACTGCTATTTCAAAGTGAGCTTTTTTATGTAAAAGACGATAGAAAACAACAAAGTTGCAAGTTTTATAAAACTATAGACTGACAATCAGAATCTTGATTTTGTAATATGCCTACATAACAATTAGATACTAAATACTGCTGATACAAAATATTACAAATATATTTGTATGATTTGAGGTATACATAAAATGTAGCTAAAGAAAGAAAATTTATAAAATTAAGAATTTTCTTTTCACATGTGGAAAATAGAATAATTTCAGTTAACCCAATATGGTTTTAGATACAATAAGACTAATATGTAATATTTAGACTGACCTCATTATAATCAATTCTCCGTGGCCAATTCCGGACGCTAAGATTTGGTATACATACGGGGTTTTAAAAAAAATGTCGCATCATTTCTAAGGAATCATATGTAATATATGTAGATAGCTTTAAATAAATATTAAACTATGTTAAATAACTGGCTTTTACCACAACTGCTAGCTATGCTTCGAAGAGGTTCTTTGTATAGCCCAACTTCCAGGCCAAGCAGAATGGGAAGACGAAGAAGAAGAATAAGACCATTCAGCAAGATGGTGCAACACCTCACTACAATAAAGTGCGACAGTGGCTTGATGATAATTTCCCGCATGTATGGATTGGAAGACGTGGTTGGTGGACTGGCCTGCACGAACACCTGATCTCATACCAGCAGATTTCTTGTGGGCAGTACTCAAAGACAAAGTCACAGTATGAAACTACAAACAATCCAAGAATTACGTGTCAATCATTGCCATCTTGCCTTCGCTGATGGATAAAGAAAGATGGTGGCAATTTTGAGCAAGACTGCCAAGTATAATTATATTCCAAACTGCTGTAGGTACTAAAATCTGTTAATCTTGACTTTACTGTTTCATTATTCTTCATATCCCATGTTTATCCTTTACATTATGATTTCTTCAATAAATGAATTTCTTAGAAATTTACGTGACTTCTTTTACACTCAGTAATTATTTACTTGAAGATGTTTTGCAGAATATTAATATAACCAAAATCTAGATAGTACTTACTACTTATATATGTAATTGTGTTGATTGTTTTCATATACCTACTACTACCTACATATTTAAAAAACGATTCATATAAATAAACTGTGAAGAGCCATGTGAGACTATCATGTCACTTTGTCGAAATGAGTGTAATTAATTTCCACGTATTTACATAATTCCATCTAAAAATGGGCCTATAAAATCTAAATCAGAAATATTTATTTCATGAATGTTTAGGTATTGATTTTATGAAAATATCACTAAAAGCAACTATTTCAAATATCTAATCTACATACATAGTTTAATTTCGAGAGAAATTTTCTTGAAACTATTAAAAAATTAATTATATAAGGCATTTCTTCCTTAAATGAGAGCGTCGTCCAGTTATATCATTTTCTGGGAATTGATTATAATTAATATGGACAATGTTTTACCACATAAATTTGAACTCACTTTTTTTACCGTTTTTCCTTGAATTTTAACACTACGTGTCAGCAAACATTTATAACCGACAAAGCGTACACTATCCATGGTTCTAAAATTGATTAAAAGTGATCGATTTTTTGTTTATCTCCATTTTAACTCGATCGTGTAAGTGATAAACAAAAACCATGACATAATAATTAAACCATAAAGTTTGTTTGTTGTATATAGTCACTGAACTAGACACAAAGTGTGAACAATTCAATATTTATTGGTATTGTAAATTCAATGAGTTAGAAAATTCTTCAGGTTTGATAGCAGCGTTATCGGAACAATGTTTCTGTAATAGTAGATGTTGAACCGATCACAACAGTTTCTGTTAACCACCACCTCTGTGAAACAACACAACAACAACAATGAAGATATGACAAACTGCTTTTGTTGCTTATAACAGATTGACAGGTAGACAAATTAAGCTAAGTCAGCGTCTAATTACGGCATAAAATAATACACAAACGGTTAATTTCTTTGACGGCTACGGCTAGGTATGTACTAGGCATTTACCTTCACACCCTTTCATTTTCTTTAAATTGCAATGAATGTCGAAAATTTACCACAAAACTGTCATTCAGACCCAATTTAGAAGTAACTGTGTTGTCATAGAAGAAACACGGTCAATCACAAAGGAAAAATGAACGGCATTTTTTGTGTTTGTATATTTAAAACTAATAATGAGTGGAATAATAGGCTTTATATCTTAAATTGGGCTAAGCGTACAGGCGGAATTGTTGACTGTCTATACCTATACGCCTTTCAGATGTAAATTTGTAATATCTTACACGTTAATAGACTAAAAATGAATGCCTACTAATTGCAAATAGAGAGAAAGAGCAGAAGAAAAGGTTGAAAGGCAACCCAAGATGGAATTGTTTTGCAACAAATTATAATATGCGGATGCACGTAGCTCCATTCATTGAGCAGCCTGGTACAGATAATGACTTTTTCAGCTTAGTTATGGTATAGATTAAACCATTTATAGATTACCAATTCATGATATTGAATACTTACCTGGAATAACTGAATGAGCTCTGACTAGGTATAAAATTGTCAATTTTAAATTTATTTAACCGCACAAAAAGATTGCAGTCTGATGTTTTTAAAGATTTAAATAGGTTATTTTATATGCCTATTTACTATCTATAATACCATATCCTAAAAAAATATTTTTTAAATGTTGTGCATGTTGTTTCCTTGTGCCACGAAATCAATTAAAAATATTAATTTGAAAATTCTGAACATAGGTAGGGAATTTAAGGAATTAATTGTGTACTAAAATAAAAATAATTGAATGAAATGAGAGTCTTCAAGGTTTTCGCAAATCAAAATCAAAATATTCAGAAGGCCGTGAGCGCCCATAGAATTTAATTTGTTTAGATAATTGAGTAAAAATTTTATAAATATTTAATCAAAAAAAATAAATACACGTACGTATATTATATTTTCTGTTGAGGTATTCTGAGAAGAAAAAACATTTCCCAGGGTACATTATATTTATGATAAAATTTAGCTCATCCACCTAAAGAATTCAAAATACAACAGTGGCATACATTTGGCCCCACTTTGTTAAACAAATGGGATTTCTTTATTCACTCACAGAATGTTTGTTTATTGAAAACTATGTAGGGATTCATTTGTTAAACGGGTCATTCTTTAGAAAATACCATCTGTAATCCGGTTATGTTTGAAAATACATTATCGGCCTAACAATGATTGAATTACAATTATCTAATGACTGATTACAGATGAGATCTAACGAATGACAGGTTTAACAAATTACAAATCGATTTTAAAAATATGAAGTCTTTATCTTGTCATGTGTTTATCAAATGATTGTATGCCTACATCGTTTTCAGTAAAGGAGCTTTTTTTAATTGACCGAATTTCACTTATATTTAACAGATAACCGAAATTGTATTTCCTAACGAATGACAGGTATAACAGATGACAAAAAGCATTGTTATAGCAGATGACTGCTCTAACAAATGTAGGAATGCGTTTCAACTAGGAATACTGCCCTACAAGAGAAGTCTAATGAGCTGAAGTTTTGGTAACTTAAAATAATTTTTTTATTGTAAAAAATAACTTAATATTAATATTATTTTATTTTATAAAAAATTATCACACTAATTATAAGTTTAAAATCTATTTCTATAAATAATTTATAGTTTTGTTTGGAATGCATAACAGTTGTGCTGCAGAAACTGTGAGCTATAATTATGTTCTATTAAATAATGGTAATTAACACTTTACTAATCACAATCGGTAAAAGTGTTTAACATTTTGGTAGATCTATGTAAAATGTAGCCAGGAATGCTAACGTGTTTATAATAATATTAAATAATTACGAGAGAACATAATAATAAAAGAGAAATTAATAGTCAGATAATTAATGACATAACCTATTTTTATTACACAAATTCTCAAATATTTAGAAAACTGTTTATTTATCAAAAACAAAATCTTTAGCAAATTAGAAAAGTCTTTGTCTTAAAAAAAAGTAGGTAGATTTTATTACTAATTTTATTTTTATAAGAAATGTTATGTGCAGCTCATACATCTTAATATTAAATTATCAATTTCATAGTGATTTCTCAAATGGAGGTCGACCTCTCCATTCACGTACACCTTTGAGCGTAGGTAGGTCCATAACCAAAAGACACAGGCCGTGAGATCCGGAAGACTCTGCTGTCCATTCTTCTTCCGATCCATTTCTCTGGCAAGGTGACATTTAAAATGATGGCTCTGGAATTAACACTAAAATGTGTTGAGGCCCCACATACCTGTTCTATGTGCGGCTCCATCTTATTAGTATAATTCTCATTGGAGGATGTCTTCGAAAGAAGGCTAATACGTTTTCATTCAAATGTTAAATTTTACAGGAAGACTTATTTTAAAATCAACTCTGCCACTGGGTGGGCATGGAACTGCATACCAGGGTCAGAAGCCCACCTAATGACCTTTCTCAGTAGCTTATGCATAGAGCTTAGGTAGGGGAGAGCAGTGCTGTGTCTGACATGTGCCGGTCCCAAGCCCGGGAAAAAAGAGGAGGGTTGGTGTCAGCAAGGGCATGCGGCTGTAAAAAATGCCAAAGAAATATGAAATGTCTTCACAAGCCAATAGAAATAGAGCTAGAATGTACCCTGTAGGCGACGCGGATATGTCAAAAGCGGTGATTTCACTTTCCCCTTTGTGTATACGGTTGTTTCCTTTTCCTTAAAAAATATAATTAACAATATTACTAGAAATTCTCACATTTATTCAAAAAGTATATGGTCCAGGGCACTAAAATTTTAATTCAGTTTATAGAAACATACATATAAAGTATGTTGTGACAAAATTTCAGCCAAGTTGGTGTTAAAATAACTAAGTTATACATAAAAACGCGTTTTGCTCGTTTACCAAAAGTTTAGCTTATTGCATATATGGTATTTTCCCTTTCCACGGCAGCATAATTATTACAATAACAAACGATTTTCATGAATACTTCAGTAGCAGAAGATGTTGCTTTGTTACAAACTTATTAAAATAATCACTGCATAGCCAATAATTTCATTCATAACATCCAAACAAAACAATACATTGTGTTCCGGTTATAACTAGTTTCAGATAAAGGGAAAGATATAAATTTTATCTAGTTCAATTTCGTTGATAGAACAGATTAGATAATTTTAAGAATATTATAAAAAAACTGAATCAAAATATTGTACATACGTATTATTGTACACGTATTATTCGTAGCAAAATTGTGTCGAATAGGTACAATGGAAAATACGAAGCAGGAAACATCTTTGCAAAAGTTTTCATCAAGTAATAGAAATCGCTCTACAGTTATTATTACGAGTATATTCTGTCTCCAAAACCGAAGTCTATTGATATTCATAAAACAAATTATTCATTTCTTTCTACTTCCAGTAACGACTGCAAGAGAAAACGTTTCAACAAAATTTCAAGAATTCAATAACTTATCGGGTTACCGACTCTGTGGACAAAAGTGGTCTTATTATTTACTCACAATGAAACTTTGAAAGTTTGGAGCCATTTTGATGGTTGTTTCATTTTTTAGGATTTATATACCGCTTTCAAAGTCTTTATCCAATCAGTGGTCCTAAAATGATAGCAACATACATGATGCTTATCTTTCTTCTATAGTCTTTCATGTTGCGTCAGCAATAGCACATCTTTTTCATAATAAAAATATCTTACATTACCACGTTAGTTCATTTAGCATTTTTGCACTTATAACATTTCAACCCTATTTAGTATTTTTCCAAATTGTCTGCCAGTTTTTTATCTACAACGTATAGTTAAGCACTAGCGCGTTATCGACGAATTATAATATCAATACCAAATTCCTCATATTTGGACCCACATCATGTTACTTATTGTTAGCTATGATGCCAATTAAATTATAAAATATATTAGTTCTAATATAACATATAGACATACTGACTTCATGGAGTTCAGTAGCATCTTATTTTCAGTAAGGCAAGCCTAATGATGGGTATATTTTTTCACCTTTAAAATTTTCCGGAAGGAATCTGGTGTAGACGATTTGATTTAGTCGGCCATAGCAATCAACGATTTCATTTATTCTATATTTAATCGCATTGTATGATGTTTGGGGCAGTTAAAAACGATATTGAAGAGTATTCTGCAAATATAGACTGTCTTAAAAAAAACAAGCGGCAAATAAAACATTTTATTAACAATTAAGTACAATAACAATTTGGTACAACATTTATATTATACATAATGGTATAACAACATTTATATTATACATAGTTTCCTCCATTTGCAATT
>JAUYWI010056023.1:0-16885 GCA_034780595.1 Parotoplana pacifica
CCAACTTTCAGATTCTCAGTCTGCAAGCTAGACGGGTCTGGTGTAAACGCTGATTTTCGTAATTGAACCAATTCAATATACTATTCGTTACACAGAGCGGAAGAGCGGAATTGAACCCAGCCACGCGTTAACCACTAGGCTTCTGACACTGTTACACAACATGACAGATCAAAATGCCCAATACGACATAATATTAAACATGTGTGGTTGAGGGGCCGCTGGTGAGAATTTGTAAGAGTTCTCAATACATGACTCAATATCTGACTTGTGTCCAATTGACATAAAAGTATAACATATAATCGCAAAATATTAAACTAAATCCATTGTCTATCGTGATCCGAATGATTTTCTAGATTTTTTAAATATTTCCTTCGCTAATGGAGGGCCTTTCCGTTACCCCTATTTGTGGTTGTGGTGACAAAAGAATATTTTGCGCTATTGTGATTTATTTCGTGGAACAACATTTTTATTTTCAATATACATATATGTACATAATTATAATTATAATCAAAAGGTTCAAGACCACACTAGCGGAAAATATTCTTTTGTATTCGGAAATTGTTTTATTACATATGTATATAAATATAGTGGCATAAATTTTATTGTGTATAATAATTTATGTAATATTTTATTTGGTAAATTAGAATGACCTTGATATGATTTATAATCCCTTAGAATAGGAAACCAAAGGATCTACATTATATACAGATTAGTTCCCCAGTTAGATTTAGTATTGGTGAAATACCGCCATGGTTATGCAAATTGTTTTAAACCATCCAGGAAACTATTTTTGTAAGGCGGTTAGTATAAAATTTAGAATTATGATTAATTGTACCTATAATAGCTAATGTAAATATGTGGTAAAGTTATAACTAGCCGTATTATTTATTAATTTATATTACAAATAACTTAGACATATTTTTGTGACAGTATTTTTTATTCATCAGAACAAACATTTCGAAGAAGTGGTCGTAAAAATATATTCAGCTTTCATTCTGACAATTTAATTTAGGTGCCTTATGAGGGTTTGTTCAAAATTTAGCGACAAAAGAGGATTAAATAAAATATAGTACGATAGAGGGAATCCAGTTTTGTAGAGGTTTCCCTTGATGACAAAACAGATCTCAACGGAGTATAGGGGCTTCTCCTGGTTGGGTTACAAACAACTTCCTTAAATCAGTTAATTCCTATTAGCAGAAGGTACTATTGATGAGAGAGTCAATGATGACAAGTTGATGATGTTTTATCAGGAGGTACAACTACTTCTTGATGCATGAATATAGTTCGAGTATGTATTGGGTTTTTTTACAGTTAATTTTTTTAAACTGATGTGATTTTATTTTTCATTTGGTAAAAAATTCACAAAATGTTGTGCCAATCACTTTTGTCAATGGATGAATGTAGAGTTTATCATGATAAAACTAAAATATTTGAGTTCTGACATGTCGTTTTAAAAATCATTAATTGTTGTGATTTTGCTTGGTTTTTAGATCAAATTCAAATGCATGTTGTTATCAAACCTTGCGAGTGTAAATATACAAAGGTATCAACATATTTTATTTCTTTAAAAAATATTGTTCCATCTCCCACCAAATATTGACTTCAAACCAAAATTATTTTGTTTAGCCTGAGGTTTTAAAAGTCAAATCTGAATATATCTATTCTTTGACGCATCCGAAGATATGAATTGCTTGCATTTCTATAATGAGAATAGTTACTGTCAAGATTAGACTATACATATCTACATTTTCTTTTTTTATATCTTGTTCATTATTAAATTAAGTTCTTTAGACAAAAAAGAAATAGCTGGAATCTAATTTGCATTAGTTTCATGTGGATGTTAGCTAAACTATGGGTACTGGTTATTCTCGTGTTAGCTGTTCTGACAGATGACACATAAAGTCAGATCAATAAAGATGAGTAGGGTTGCTACATGATTGCTGTTGTGAATGACTTGAGAACTTTCCCTATTGCTAAATATATATCAACTTATATGTATCAGCATTTCAAGATCAGAAACATTTAAAATTAAGTCTATATTTCTCAAAAAGTTTTTGCCATTTAAATGCTGTGGTGTCTATATTAATCTAAGCAAGTTATTACTTATTTCAAATACAGTAGGACTACAATTATGTTTACTTTGTACAATAAACTCTGATTTCAAATTAGTCTTTGGTATACATATTTTACAAGATTTTTTTGTAAGCACTTATGTAACTACATAAAAATGTGAGAGATAATAAAACTTATGTATTCCTATTTCCCTCAATAATCTATCCCGTTGATTTTCTTTACTTTTTTCAAAATCATTGTTACTTGTGAGATAAATTTTGGAGTATTATCCTAACTTTAAGTTTGTAATGATGACATTTGCTAATTATCGTTACAATTGTTTTCCTTTCTTAATCGGTATACCTAATGTATTTATAAGTAGTTAGATGCGTTCCTCTGATCCTCTGATCGTAATATACATTGGGAGGAATTCAGTTAATCAATGTTTCGAGTGGCACTGGCGGCTGTAACATTTTTACAATCTTTGTTCTATTTATCAAAAGATGTCCTGAACTTGTGGTGATATTGATCAAACTTTGTTGTCCCGTTTTTATTAGAACTAACTAGTTGTGTCATGTTAACTAGATGCTATTCAACTTACAATTGCTAAAAAAAAAACACTGTGTTTGAGGATACAAAAGTTTAGTTTTTACAATTTGTTAAAACTTTGTGAAATAATCGAAATTTAAAACTAGAAGGATTTTATTTGTACATAAATTTTCACTGTTTTTTATTATTATTTCGGTCCTATCAGTTCGACAGGATTAGAAACAATAGCGCCATAGAACTATGCTTCGTACCACAAAACTTCAACCAGGTATAAACTATGAAAGAAAAGAACTAAATGTAACATCAACGTCTGATTAGAAAGATATAACTTTATTAAACTATTCAAATATAATAGAATATTCGTCATGTAGATTTTAGTATTTTTGATAAGGTGAACATTAGTAAATAAAGAGAAATCTAACTTAGATCTACTCTTCTAGATTAAATATTGAACTATTTGTAGGAAGAAAAAAGGATTTTAAACAGCTATTTCATTTTTATGGCGTGCTTTATATTATTAGGCTTCGTATTCTCAGTGATCAGATTTCATTTTGGTTTTTATCTAATTATTATTTACTTGCTAATGTATGGATTAATAGCATATAGCATGCGTATAAAATAAGATTCCTAGTAGGTTTTCATTCCATTATATATTTTTCCTATAAATTATAAGATTATAGGAGCACCTGATTATTTTTTATGAAAACATTTACTTTAATTAATAGTGTATTGTGAAGAAAACAGAAAACACTTTATTTATTAGGGTCATCAGCGTGACAAATCAGTTTCCATTTTTAATAATAATTAAAAAATATCATTATGCCAAATTGTTTTCCATTGTTGACAAATTTGAGCTTCAAAGCTTTAGTCATCATGTATTATTATTTCAATTTCATAAAAATGGATATGTTGTCAAGTTATATATTTGTAAACAAAATATCCAGAATAATAAACTTTCGATGAACATAGCCTAGGGTTAAGGCATTTATTTATAATTTTTTCGTCATAGACATTATGATATGAACATTCTTTGTATAAAACAAATTGATTTTATGATATTAACTGGAAAAAATTCGGTTTTCTTTCTGAAGATGAATGATGTGTCGAATCAATTCAGTATAAGTTTGAAAGAGTTCCAGTATAGTTTTTCCTTTTTGTATGGTTCCAGATATTGATCACAGATGGGCTATTCCATACCTACTCTCGTATTTGGACTCTGTTGGTTCAAATTCCGGATGTATAATGCATCGCTGGATATAACATTGTATTGTCATTGGTGCAGAACGCTTAACTATAATAAGGCTGCCTCGTTAGTTAAGCAGTTGACAAAATAAATATAAAAACTACCTAACATTCTGGGAACAAAAGAACTGCCAAACTAGGTATTGTAGAGTTATAAATAAATGTTAAATAATTTCATACAATATCTATTACCGAAAGGTGTTACTAAAGAGGTTTGATTTTCTAGGGTTTCTTTACCTTAATTGACTAAACTGACGGTGGGCGGAACTTGTGAATTGTAGTCGTGTATTGCAAATAGCGTGTACTGAACATTCTTTAATTCAAAGAACAATCGGTGATTAGATTTATCTGTGGCACCAGCATTTCGGAAGGAAGTTTGGACATATCTTTTAGTGATTCCTTTATCCTTGAAAAGCAGCTGTTAAATTTTTATTCCATCCAGAAGTTCTTTCATAGTCACCTATATAGACAGTATGTGTTCGTTAGACAGGACATTATTGTCCAACGACAATTAAATTTAATCACTAACTTTTGTTTAATTTATCTTTAAAACAAAATAAAATGAAAAGAACAAGATCGCACTTAGTTGGCTTTAAACGTCTTAATAAAAAAATAAGCCATACCAATCAATGCTGCTTTTATCTGCTTTTCATCTTTTTATTAGGTTTCAAAATTTTGATAATCGGTAACTAATAATGGTTTACACATTATCTTTTAATAGAGAAAATAGTACGCCATGATAGTATTGCACATAAGTATTGTTCGTGAAGAAATACCAGATTTATAATAAAATATTATTGTCTTTTGTTTCCAGTATAATAAAGTTGATTAACATTGCACATGTGTCAACTGGTTGTTTCTTTCTTGTTTAAAACAAAAGCATTGTTAATAATGCCTTTCTAAGGCGATCAATAATATTAATCTACGTAGTAATATCTATACAGCACTGAATGAAAGATTATGTTTTAATTTTAAAAAGTTTAAGCATATCAAAAACTTAGATTAATGCTAGGTTTTTTGACAATTTCAGTAGGTACATATTAAACTAGAGGGTGGGAGTTTAAGACCGGATACAAGCAAGATATTTATCAGTAGATTCTATATTTTAATTTTCAAGTTGTTGATATCAGAAAAATAAACAGATATAAAACTATTATCAGAAGCTGTTTTGTGAATTTCATTAATAAAACTTTTCCAAAAGGAAGCTAGTGATATTGCTGGGTACTATATCATATTTCAGGCTTTAGTTTTAGTTCCTTTTTAACTAGCAAAATCTATCGAGTCCCACCACTGAACCATGTAGAAATTCGTTTATCCAGTCTAAACCAAAGAAACCATTATTTTACTAAATTTACGTGAAATTAATCTTTTATTATTAAAATGAAATGCAATGAAAAACCAATTGGAATATTTGTTCACTATCCAAACTATTGTTCCTTGTTTCTTTGCAGACATTGCCCAACGAAAAGCGTAAGAAGCGCTTCCCAGCTCCTCCGCCACCTCCACAACCGGGTGGAATTCCCACCGGTCTTGACGTATCTCCTCTTCCATCATCGAGCCTCCACAGCCTTAACACACTTCCCCCTCATAGTCACCACGGCAACAGCTTTCCGTCGCACGGACACTCGCACCACCACCACCACCACCACCATCACCACAGCAACCATCCAAGTAGGCAGAGTCCGGTAACCGTTACCACCACAAATGGAACCACAGCGACCACGCCCGGCTCCGAAACCGCCGCCCCGACCCACCCCTACCCTTCGGGAGCGACAACACCACTCAGTAGCGGAACAGGGGTTGCCACTCCACCGCCTCCAGCCAACATCAGAAATGGTAATATTATCATTCGGGCGGCCTCTAGACTCTCTGGTGCCACAACTTCCTCTGATTTTCAGGCGTCCTCTGCGCCAACTGCTACATCTAAAAAGAGGCCAAAGTTCAAAGAGAAAAACATTACGATAAATGTGGATTTGTTAGCTGCTGCTCGTAATCTTCTCGCATTTTTATCAGAAGTTGATGAGTATCCCTTGTTATATGCTGCCAACAGTCTGGTGATAGATCATGCGATTCGCAGGTATGAGATGTTCTGGTTGCCATTGGTAGCATCCCAAAGTGGCCTTCACGGGGCACCGATTGACATTCATTGGGTTTGGCACGTGCACATGCTGGCGCCCCTGTACTATCGGTCCGATTGCCAGCATATAGTGGGGAAGGTGCTCGACCATCAGTGTCTCAGTCGGAAGGACCGGCAGAAAGCGCGCGACAGAGCCAAGTCAATCTGGAAGTCAAAGTATCCTCAGGAACCATTTTGTTTTGATCCGTGTGCCAGGCTGGAAGTTGTCGACCCCAGTGTCTTCACAAGTCAAATAGAATACAATTTAAGAGAGGCCATAGCCAGGCAGTGCAATTTTTACTACCAAGTGTCGCTACCCCATTATCAAGAGAAAGATTTCCTAATGGCCGCCATTTTGAGATATAAAAAGTATTTGTTCTTGAAGAAATTGCACCCAAAAGAATTTCTTGTTCCCTGCTATGATATGGATCTTGTATGGCACACGCACCAGCTGCATCCTCATATCTACAATAAAGATACCACAAATATTCTGGGCCATGTGAGTATAATGAATTATTTGATTTGTTCAGCAAGAAGTTTTATATCTGGAATTTCGGTACTTTATATTTTAATTTTTATCACGCTCCTTCATATTGGTTTGAATATATTGTGGAAATTGTTTTTTTTCTTTTGTAAAAATTACCCATTTCAAAATTTTGTATCTTTTTCATTTAGATTTAAAGTTTTTTCTTTGTAATCTCGAGAAATATTATTTGACTTCGGTAACTTGTATTAATACGAAATCAAAAAACTTTTAATTTCAAACTACATACTTAATTTTTCAAATGATATTTCAATGCAACTGAAATTAATAATGAATTATGATTTGGTAAATTTGTAGATTATTTTATACGTACACAATGTTCTAAAAATATATAAACTGTAATTCATTCTCTTTAAACCAAATTTTTTTTGTACCCTTTTTTCTATTTTAATTTTTTTTAAATACTAGTGGGTAGTTGACATTATTGGAAATGATATGAAAGTAAACAATCATTGTTCAGTTTTCATATTTATTCTCTCCCAAAGATTTTAAATCATGACGATTCCGTTAACGAGCGTCACGAAGGCTCCAAGTTGATGCAGTCTGATGCGACCACAAGGTCTCTATGGCGGTCCCATTTTCGGGAGCATTTCTCCAAATCCGGCTGCATGTATCGAGGGGAGGCGCCCAATGGACGCCTACACAATCTTTCCACTGTGGCCGTGTATGCAATGGCCACGAAAAGAGCCAGACTTCAGGTTAGTAGTCACCAAGATTATGAATTTCTGGTTAATTTAGTAAAATCTAATATCAATGGTTAGCACAAATTTTGTGTTATGTTTAGAGCCAGCAAAAGCAATTTAACCCCAAGAGTTACGAGTAATATTTCTTTGACCCACTTAAAGTAACTTGGCTAATATGAATTTTAACCAAACTGGCTTACTCAAAAAACCTCCTATCTAATACTTGACCAACTTTCAGCTTGGTGACTCAAAATCATGGAGTCATAACCATACAAACTGTGTGAATTTCACCTAACAGTAATAATAAAGATATTTCAGTCCAATTTACTTTAGTTTTTACCAGAATGCGCCTATAAAACTCACCAAATGTATTGTATTTCTTAAAATAAATTTGGGCTATCATTTGCTAGTAACATGAATAAGTAGTATATTTTTATCAAAGTATACCTGTTTTTTATTATTATTCTTAAACACATTGAAAGGTCAAAACCTGCTGTGACAGCGTGAGTGCCTTTTAATTTAAAAAAAACAGGCTTCCAATACTATTCTTATGAATATCTTCTACTTTTTCTCTTTTTAAGCAAAATTAGCAAATTTTCTTTACTCTTATGCTTTGATATGAAATATACGAAGATTTTATATTGCTCAGGCTGTGATTGTACCTAGCTGATGAGGCCCAATAAGGCCAAAACATCTGTCCTGGCAATCATTTGTGAGTAATATAAATAAGTAGTATATTTTTATCATAGTTTACCTGTTTTTTTATTATTATTACTCTTAAATACAACTGTGTGAATTTCAGCTACCATTAATAATGAAGATATTTCAATCCAATTTATAAATAAAAATAGTCAGTCAGATTACAATAAATTAGCCTGATTTATTACAAAATTTCTATAGCTAAAAACCTTCATATATCGTTTTCCACGTTAGCGTCATCAGCCTTTTTTTACACATGGCGTAGATACTTTGGATGGATTGGGCTGAAAGATTCATCAGTATACTTTTTTCTTTGAAAAAAAAATCAGGACCAAAAATTAAAGTTTTCCCGATCAACTTTAAATTTAGTTTGTAGTCCAGTAGGCACTTAGTAGAAGAAGTAAATATTTTTGTAAAAATTATCAATTTTTTGCCCATCAAAATTATCAATTATCCTTTTTTGCTCCAAAAATTGATGATAAATAAATAATTACAATTTTTATGGATTTGTGCGACTGTTTCTCTAGTGGATTGATCTATGTATTACCAAATTTTAAGTTTATCAGAGAAACTTTGATTTTTGATCCTGAGTTTTTTTTAAATGCTGATGAATGTTTCAGCCCAATCCTAAGTATGTATCTACGGCATATGTAAAAATAATAGGCTTATCAGGTACACAGTATCTTTTTGAACACCTTGTATAGTAACACAATTTTATACTATTGTCCATAAAATAATCAGGACGTCAATTGAAATCATAGAGATATAATTTATATTTTAGTTAGATCTGTTGAGTAGTTTTTGAGATTTATGTACCTATTCACATTCATATACCTACACCTAAAATTGATCCCCCGATTGTAACGATATTTAAAGGTTAAAACTAGAATATTTGTACTAAATTTTACTTTTTGCATTATAACTAAACAGAAATGTTAAGCAAAACAAAACATATTGTGGTATTTTGATAAAAATAGAAATTTATTAAAGAAAGCACGCTAAATAATTAATATATATTAAATATATAGGCATGCATTGTTGATTTCATAAAAGATTGATAGCTTATTTCGTAGACATTATAAAATAAAAATATAGAGAACATTTTTCTATATTGTCGTTTTAATAAATAGATGTCACTCTGTCTAAAGTTAAGCTTTAGACCAATATCTGTTTTGTCAGTAATCAATATTTTTGCTTGAATCTACACGTCGCAGAATTTGTTAAACAATAACAATTAACAATAGAAAGAAAATTATACAAGGGGTGCTTTCTCGAATTTTATTGTCATTAGAAATATTGTTTCAGTTTCTTTTCAACTAAAATAGTAATTGAAGCACTTAATTAGTTATTGTTTTAGTGTTTTTTTGACAACTAACAATTTGTTTCTATTGATTTAGCTAGTAGAAGAATCAATCTATTTATAGTCTGGTTAAAAATTTTCGTGTTTAGAAATGATGTTCCTAATGCAATAAGGCAAATCATAAATAAATAAACATTCCTGAAATGTAGGTACCTATGTGGGATATCTAAATGGCTAATTTATTAAATTCTTCATCAAAAAGGAATTCTTTGATAATATTACAATTAGGTTTTAATTCATCTCCTTTTTTGCTTCAGAAACATTCTCCTTTGTTGGTCTTGCACAACCTTTCTATATCTGTGATGTTGCTGATTTAGTCATTTCATCTTTTTGTAGTACACTACGTTTAACATGTTTATGGATTTCCATGTGTTTTTTGTTGCACCTTGGTGTTGAGTCTTTCATGTTTTTGTCTCTCTACACTAAGTCTTCACCAATTTAGGAGCTTTCGAATATTGAGATTTATTAGTGCTTCATTTTTTTAATTTAGAAAAAAGTACCCATATTCTATTTGTAAATTGTCATTTATCTATAACTACATTTATACCTACAATCAATATGTAATCTACATGTAAAACAACAGTTGAAATTAAAAATAATCTAGAATTAATGAAGCTACATATTATTGTTGCTTCTTTTCGCCAGAGATTTTTACGTATTATTTTTTTTATTGAATTCAAGAAACAAAAGCATCCGCTAAGTTTTTAATCCTTGCAACTAAAGTAATGTGTTATCAATAAAGAATTTTGATTTATTTAATTCATTGCCTAAAATGCAATCATACACATAACTCTACCTGCTAGCTTGGCGTCTACATCAAGAAAAAATAATAATGAAAACAAATAAGACTCATTGTTTGTAGGTTTGCTTTGTCAATTATGACAATATTTATTTGAACTGATGAAATCTGGGGAGTTATAAAATCCGCATCTTAATAGACATTTTTATTACTTTTTTCGTAAAATTATTTACACTCTTAGATATGCACGTTCTGTTCTATTAGGAGTTTCACCTTAGGGCTATCTCTCCTATTCATAGTTGTGCCTACATATATAGCTGTTTAATAAAAACAGAGATCGGAGCTACATTTTTTATTCATTACTTTTTGCTTCATTTGACAACTATTCATGAAACAGGCGTCCAGTTTTGAAATAGTAGTACAGCTTTACGCTTCCCTGGTCCTTCGTATCTGTTCAGGGTAGGAGCTGCTTCAGGTATTATTTTGTGTATTCTTCCAGCACGAATTTTATTTGAGTTGCCACCTAGGTACATCTCATATTGTTTATTATCCTCATTCTTTTCCACATCCCCCCCCCCCGCTCTTTCCAACAATGATTACTTGCACATTTGTACTGTAAAGTGACTATGGACAAGATCCGTTGAGTTGGATTGCGCGCTGTCTTCTACAGATGTCGCGTAGTGAATGAACTGAAATTTCGTTATATTTAAGTTGGTCATAAGGATAGGTACAACAATTTGTTATCATTGTTTTTAGAACTACATTATTTGTAGCAGAAGTATTTCAGCAATATATCATTCATGCTGAAGAAAGAATGTAAACCAATTGGCTGATTTATTGAATAAGATTTTAAATCATTAATTATATTAGCAGCATATTATTAATTCTCAAGTAGAACAGGTAGCCTGGAGGATTTAAGGCACCTCGTAATGTTGCAAGCTTTGTCTTTTAATATAAAATGGATTTCAATTTTCCCAATACATTAGTGAACAAATTTACAAACAAAGAAAATTTACGAACAGATAGCAAAATATTATATGATTGTTTTTAAAATTAATTGAATGATTTTGTTAAAAACGTAAGGAATTTTGTAAGTGCAACATTTTAGCTATCAATAATAATATAAAAAATCTATATTGTTAAGTAGCTCAGCATATTTTCAAAAGATTCTAGTTTGCATTATTATTGAAACAGTATTTAGTTTAGGAGAGTTTAAAAAGAAATTGTTACCTATAAAAGTGATGCTAATTACTATGTACAATGCCTTAGGATCTTGTTATAAAAAGGTTGACTAAACAATAATCTGATTGTTTTAGATATACCTACGCACGATCTAGGAGATACTACAAATGCTATGTTCCCATTACAAGTCAGATCAGATACACACGATATTATTGTCCACAAATAAAATAGAAACAATAAAAGCCTGATACTAATAAACAAACAATTTATGCGTTCAGAGACCTAAAACTTTATATCATTACATTGTAAAAATCAGAACATAGGGCATTGAAAGTGACAGTTGCTATTGGTTTCCAATTGAAAATTCCCACATGACATCTTTCTTGGTCTGATCTGTTGTAGTACCTATATTTAGCTTAACAATTTTCCTATTTAATTGTGAACTTACTTTCTGTGTTTATAGTATAATGATACAATAGGCCTATAAGTCTTATCTGCTTCATACATGCAGATGTCTTGAGCAATAGAAAATATCTATCAAGTGGATTTTTATTTTCAATGGCCAATTAACCTCAAATGAGATTTTTGCTTTTAGTAAACTGCAATATGATCCAAGCTCATTAGGAGACAACAATTTGTTATGTGAGATTTTCAAGTTTTCATACCTATTTACGTACATTTATCCGTCTACTTATTATGAATCTTTCTAGTTCAGGTTTTAAGGGAGATTTATTATACTCGTAACGAACCAATTTGATTTGGCGTTGCTGAACCACTAATCTTTTCCAATTAATCATTTAATGATATTTTTTAATAAATGTGGGTTTGTCTTTACATTATTTTGTAGCTAACGGTGAAAATAAGAATTTTATCCTGCAAACCAGCTATTTAAAAAAAATTACCTAGGATATCAAATTATGTCTGGTTTTTATAATATTAGAAATTACTCTATAGTTTCTATGTCTCAATGCCATATTTTGTGAAAACTCGTTTAGAATTTTTCAAATGTATTTTGAATATATGTATATATGTTATGAACATGTGCAAATATTTTCATCTGTTTAGTTATTTTGTTATAATATTGAATGGAAGAAAGATGTATGTTTGTTAAAATCCTTACTTCATACCGATAGCTGGGTAGACTTAAATCTCTGAAGATTGTTTTTACTGTACCTAAGCTCATTATTAAAAGAAAAGAATAGGTAATATGATATTCTGCATAGTTGAGCATATGTATATATAGTAAATATTTCAATTACATAATTAAAAAACACTATGTGTTTTTGTCCCATTTAGATATATCAATTCTAATGAACTATTCGCTATGCTTATTGAGGTATCCACATAACTTCACTGTGTAGGTTTCTTTGAAAATAATGTTTCTGTCAAGATTTGTTTGAATAACTAGGTATAGATTTCCTTGATGCACAATTTAATCCGTTTAGAAAGGTAAAAAAGATTTATCTACTTTAGGTACATGTACAAATTAAGCTGATTGAAATTTACCTAATTAGAGCAAATTTGTATGTAGTATATGAATTATTATTTCAAAGAGTAAAAAGAGAAGATTTCATCTATATAAAAGAGAAATTAGTAAACAAACCAACAAAAATGCTCTTATTACGCAGAATATACAACATGTATGTACATATATTAAGTACATACGCTTCTATAAGATCAAGTTAAATAAAGCTGAAGGAAATTAAAGAAATATATTTTTAGAAAGTAATTTTATCAAAACAAAGGCTTCGAGTTTCAACTTCCTCGTGTTGTTTATTATTTCGTAGATATTAATTATATCCCTATTTGGAGCGAATGCATTCCAAAACCTTTGGTAATTTTTCGAGATATAAATTAGTGATTGGATAACATCTTAATTAAATAATGTTGAGGTTATGACAATTTTGCATGTCACATAGATATTTTGTAGTTAAAAGAATTATAAGCTAAGTCCTATGAGATGTATGACGGGTGTCTTGTCTAAAAATTCTATTTAGTGTTTTGCAAATATATTTTGTTTTTCTAATGCTATTTTTAAACACGTAATATTTTTGAAAACATACAATGTAGGGAAATATTTTTCTAACAATAATTAGATTTATGGCAAGTACATGTATGCAGTAGGTACATTGAATGATTGTTTTTGGATTATAGAAATCTCTTACTGATTCTGAATTATAACATTTTGCTTTACCTAATGTTCATTTTTGCTCAAAGATATAACATCTTTTGGTTTTGATTCTCGCCAGCCAAATTTTATTCTCCGTCTTTATTTACGTTTAGTGTAATTTTTAGAACTTGACAAGCAATCTGGGAGCTTTGTATTTTACTGAAATCAACTTAGCATGAAACTAAATAAAGGTTTGTTTTTTTAAATAAATATACATTTGAACTACAGACGAACCTACATAACAGAGAGATGTTTGTTAGTTGAGTATGTACCTATACTTTATTCCTTGACAATATGTGCGTACGTAACCTAAAATAGAGGATTGAGTCCAGTTTAAAAATAAGTTCGTGCTTCTAAAGTTGATCTTTACGAGAACAATAGGATATACATATTCTTTAATAGGCAGGTTTTATTGAATTATTTATGTATGTAAAGCATTCAGATAAAACAAATTGTAGTTTGGATCAGGGTGTATTTTTATAGTGGATTTAGAGATTTTATAACGATATGTTTCTGATATACAACTAAGTTTATGCACTGTTCTGTTATTATATTGAAATATAAAATAATATTATGTAGAAAATGATCAAATTTAACTTAGTTATCCACTACATGTAAATAAAAGGTACCTACCTAATATTGTTATGTCGATTTCTGACTTAGATAAATATTTTGCACTGAATATAATCAGTATAATATATTATGTATAAATGTAATATTCTTTGTAAGAAAAACAATCGTATTTAAAGTAAAGTTGATGAAATACCTATTTACGGTAACATATAACGATTCATTGATCAACAATTTATTTTAAAACAAATCTATTTATAGAACTAGGGGTGGGGGTGGGCGATAATATCAATAAAATTTTCAAGATATAAAGAATCTGAATTTTAAGGAAAAAAATAAATGGTACCTAGACAAGTTTATACTTAAAATGCATGTAGGTACCTAAAATATAAATTATGGCAATTACTAATTATTAATATCATTTTGTAAATCACGAATAGTAAATAAGTAGACATGTGGTACCTAATACAATGAATTTCAGTAAATACTTAGCTAAACGAATAATAATTATAAAATCTTGAAAAAAACAACTAAAGAAACAATTATACCTAGTAGGTATTGACACTTTTTCATTTTAAACTTTTCTATTACAAAAAAGAGATGCTTGAGTTTTTAATTGACATAAATTGATTGCTAAAAGACATAAGTATCAAAATCCTCTCTCAAAACGGAACCAAAATTTGATGCCGTAACTAAAATTGTCCTATAGCTGAAGAAAACGATGATAGTGATTTGATTCATACAAATATGGACGATAAATTATTTTCATACGCCATATCATTTCAACATTTTGTAGTGTGACATTGGGCGGATTTGGAGCATGTTTCATATAATAAATAATTTATTTTGAACAAGCTAGTTTTTGTCAAAGCTAGTTTTTGTTTTGTAAAACAGTTTTTTTTGCGATTTTTGAATTGCGGAAGATCTTCTTCTTCTGGCTTTTCACATATTTAGGTGGGGTCACCGGTGCGGATCATTTTTCTCCACCCATACAGCATTGCTGGTCTCACCATTGTGTTATGCATTTTAGCTTTCACCTTGTCTGGTACTTTTCTGTCACATATAACACCAGTTATCCTTTTCCATGCGGATGAAAGTAAACAAAATTTACAAATCTGACAAAAATAGGTACCTACCTACTTCATAGCAGGTATTTTATAAATAGACCACAATTAAGTAATCTTGTTTTACGATCATTTTTAATGTTTCTGTATTGATATTGTTTTAAATAGATACCTAGTGAGATCAGTAAATCGATAAACTGTTACAATTGGGATAAAAGCACAATTTTTGCATTCAGTTTTTAATAATCAATTTATTTTTTTAACATCTAATTCTATGGTTTCTATTATTGGCCATAGATTCATTACCAATATCCAACCTATGTATTTTTTGTTGAACAGAAAACATTATGACGATGTCTATGACATCATCAGATCCAAATTTTGAACTTTATCCCATTGACTTAGACCAGTGGTACCAAAAAACAACTCGGAAAATGTTTTCAAAATTAATTATTAGTTTGATAACAATTAAACTTTCACTTTTTCTTAAATAATTTTATGTTAGTCCAAAATAAGCAAAAGAGACTGGGACTGCATGACCTCTCCAATCTGGGGACCCTGGGAATCTTTAGAATATTGGCGGTAGTGAAGGAAGGTGGGTCCCCCGATGAGGATAACAGTTTGTACTAATTGTATTTAAAAACTGTACTTTTATTTTATTTTATTTGAAAATTAATACCCATTTTAGCCATATCTGATCTCAATATAATGCGTAATATGTTTTATTTTAAGTATTATTTAAGTAAACTGTAAATGATTTGTTCTATCTTTTTGTTTTCATTTGATTATAGGTGAACCGTGTGACCTTAGACCTCAATTCCAAAATCAATAAATTCTGTTTGGATTTTTTGTGCCCCAGTCTTTTGCCCAGATCCTATCAAGCATCTCTAATGAAACTACGATCTCCGGGGAGAGTCTGGCAGACCAAGGACCCGGCTAGGCTGCCTCTGGGTGAGACGCAGGTGATCTCCGGGGTCAACCGTCAGCTGGTGGTCGACCTGGTGGACAAGCGAGGATGTCTGTGTGCCAGCAACGAGTTGCTATGTTCTGCTACGTTTCCTCTCACCTCAAAAATTGAAGAGTTGAGATCTGGTGATCCAGTGGAGGTGGAGGACTCATGTGATATGGCCTCTGTAAGTCACATTTATTCTTAGAATAGCACATCCAAATATGATTTCACTGATTTTGACGTTTTTAATTGCCACACTTTTGTCTGTTTCAATCTTTAATAATATTTTTTTCTTTTAGTAAAAAATTCGTCAAAAATTTGTAGTAGCTATGCAATTGTGATGTTCTATCTTAGCAATGTACGCTAAATGAAAAGTAAACTTAATGCATGGTAATCAAGTTATCTTGTCGTTAAATACCCCAAAAGCAAAGATAGTTATGTGATTGTGTCATAAATTTGTTAACGTCATTTTTTGCTATGTAATAATGGCGTCCCTAGCAACAGTTTGTAAGTGAATAGTTAATTAAACAAAAGTTAAATCATTTTTTTCTGTGGTAAACTAGTCATAAATTTATAGATATGTGGCATAAAATTGTAAAACAGTTCTTGTTGCTGTGCAATAGTAGCGTCCCTAGTAACCACACAAAATATGACAACGAATTTTTTTTCTATTCTAAATTAGTCTAGGTGCCAAATTATTTAAAAAAAAAATAACACACTTTTCTCTATCGAAACTAAAAAAAATAATGAATTTAAAGTTACTGAACCAATTATGTTCTGTTTTAGTAAAGGGTTAAAGTGGCCAATTTATACAATATCACACAAAGTCCATTAGGCAAAGATTTTGAGCAGCCAATGGCCATCGGATATATATATATATATTCATTTATAATACGAGGGGGAGTCAATAAGTAAGCGGACTCGATATGATATAAGTATGCCATAGAGAATATCAATGTATTTTTA
>JAUYWI010056034.1:0-16875 GCA_034780595.1 Parotoplana pacifica
CTCACTTTTATGTATATTTCAATTATTTTATGGTGTGAGCTAACTCACTTTTTGCCATTTTTGGCCAATAATATTATCTAGGTATAGAGGAAAGTTAAACTGAAAATAATTTCTATATGTTTGTTTAACACTTTGCATGTTTAACACGTCGTAGGTACCAGAAAAGAAATCTACAGATAAGTTAAAATATTCGACAAATAACATTTTTTAATAACTTGTTTATTTTCAATTATTTAAAAGGTATATTTCATTATTTGTCGGCATAGGTATACCTAGTTCCCTAGAAATTAAAGTAAAAAGACAAAGCAGTGTACCTATACGCATTCAAGGTGCGGTTGGATATAGCGGCTCATCCTGTTCTTACATCATATTCTGACAGAAAAATTATCAAAAACAAACCCGAGAGAATTTCATAAATTCAAAATTTAATTAAAGACAATTTCATTTTTTTCTGAACAACCACTAATTTCATCTTGTATACGTCGAAAAAAAACATCTATTAAATACTCTAGGATTTCTAAAAAAGAAACTTGTCAACTGAAATGATTTCGAGAAAAACTCAAGTTAGATATATTTATGTGTACCAATTCGAGTACCTACCTATACATGCGTCCGTTAGAAAATTTACAAACTTTATTGAAAAATATACGTCCAACTATTAAATCTATTGGCCTATGTTTAGTATGATTTCATCTAAATGCCTTATTGCCATGCATTAACTAAAATTAATGTTTTGTGGTTAAGAACTACACAAATTCATCAGTAGCATGCAGCTCCAATTTATGTGCATAGGAATAGCCTATAGCAGTGATTTACTCAACGACCAAATTAATTTATCGTCAAAAACCAAAAGAAGACGATTTTAATGTTGCACAATAAATTTTATTTATTGCTTTTAGTTAAGCAATGTTATAAATTGGGTTGATTGAAAACGAAATTGTTCATTTTTTGATGGGTACAGGTTGCATGCTGCCAGATATTGATGCGAGTATCTAATACAGAATTGTCTTCTGGATGTCCCTGTTGAGTTTCGATTCGGCGAAGAGTACCTGCAAAAACTAGCAGTATATTAAAACTGTTTTTTTATATTTTATATCACTTATATGTAGTAAGTTTAAGTTAGGATATACAATGTGTTTTGAAGACGAATGTGGAGAAAATTCAAAGTTGCGAAATTTTTGAAAATAAGAAGTTTTCTTAAAAAATGAAATTATGGCCCATGTAATTGATTTTTAGAAAATTTTATAATATCGATAATATTATTTAAGCAATTTATATATTGTAAAGTCACTGAACAAAGGTCTCAGCACCTTTGTTCAGTGATATTATCAATTTCATAAGATCTCCCGTTTTATTCTGGATTTAATATCTAAGGTTCTGTTTCATTTAGAAGGCAACATTGATGTTAATTTAAAATCATATTACATTATAAAAAGTATCCATCAGTTTTTTATATTGCAACGGAGGGCAATTCATTTCATGATTTTTTCAAACATAATTCATAAAAATGTCTTTTAAGCAATTTGTTTTGAGCTTCTGACAATTATCAATTGCTAGGCAACCACGGCAACTCCTATTTTGATTTGATTTTTTGTTGTCTTTCTACTCTTATTTACTTTAGTTGTTTATAATAACTGAAAGGGATTCCTACCGCATGCACATGCTCTTATTGAAAAATTGTCTATTATTCTATTATGCTAAAATTATTTTTTAAATTTTATTAGGTATTTTGATTTATTCAAATTTTATTAACTTTGTGCATTTTAGCCTGAACATCTAAACAATTGCTGTATTTACTAATTTATCATTCAAAACTTTTACTAGCATATAACAGTCATCCTCAAGTCAAAACTAATCTGAGTATCTCAAATATTTGGTTTTAGATTTAGATTGCATTTCTAGCTACTAGTAGTTTATTTATCCCTATAAGAAATAACATTTTTAACATATCATGAAGGTAGCTATAATAAAATAATATGTTCTTTTAAATTTACATATTCTATTAAACACAATATTTTTTTAGCTAACTAAGTATAAGTAGTTGGACAATAAGTATTTGAGTGATCTTTAAAAAAATGTTTTTTAATAGAAATCAACATTTTTCTTGTCATTCAAAAACAAGGAATATTTAAAAAATATTTAAATCAGTTCTGTATACTGTTAAATAGGTCCGTATTTCTGTTTGAAACTGTCCGTTTGTTCAATAGATGTCTTATCAAAGGATACGTAAAATAAACTTTTTCTGACATGGAAGGACCCATAGCGTTTACAGTGCATAAATCAATAAAGCTATGCGAAATTTTATTTTCATACCTATATGTAGGATATTTATATAGGCGATTATCTAAAAGTACAAACCTATCTATAAAAAACAATTCTCTAAACGGTATTCGATCATATTATTCTATTTTCCGCTTTTGGAACCTAGGAAAAGTATAAACGTCTCCCAAATGAATTGAATTCCACAACACAAAACTAGCAATATTAACAACATTATTAGTAATAATATTTGACCTAATTTGATAGTAGATAAATGGGAGCTGTCAGTTCCTCGATTGTACATATTTACATACGCGTCAAAACCGAAAGTGAAATTATTGAAGTGATCCTATGAGTGAACTTCCTCTAGCTACTCAAAATCCTCCATGTCATCTTTATAACGCTTGCTATTTTATTTTTAAAAAAAACTGTTTCAAATACTCATCAATTCGAGAAACTAGATGCGAAGTTACAGTTGCCAACTGAACTATGATCTGAAAATACTCCTTGATCCAGTTCAGTTCTATAATTCAAACGGAAGTTTACAATCGGCCGATTCCATCATGAGCTCGGAGCACTCGGTTGGAAAATCCACAAAATCGGTATCGCTTCAAATGGGTAAGAAATCAATACTAGTGATACATATATTTAAAGGTGAACGGGTATTGGTCAAAAAGTGATAAATTAAGCCATACGATCCTCGCGCCCTCTATTTTCCGTAACAGCAAGGGCAGGCTGTGAAGCATTCATTGAGGGATTCGTTGAGGATTCACTCCTCCATGCTATGCAAATTCAAATTATATTTTAAATTAACAACAAACAAAAGCCGTATCTCAAGATAATGTTGTGTTTAGTAGCTATATAATGCCTACCATAAATATTAAATTATATATAATAAAGTATATATAATTTAATAACTATGATGTCTACCTATTATTAAAAAACTAAATCGATAATAGAAGTGGTATAAACAACAACTCGAATATTAGATGCATAGAGTTATAATAATATCACATTTACATATTTTCTCGACAAATTTACATTTGTTGGACGAGTTTTGTTATTAAATTAATTAAACTAATAAATAAGTAACTTTAAGTATTGTATAATTTCATATTTTATTGTTTTTGTTGTGATTATATTAATTTATAGAAGCACCTTGGAAATAAAACATGTCAAACTCTGAAAACCAAGATAAGAATAAAAGCCTGATATGTGTTGATACGAGTTGATATTCTTCACGAATATAAATTATTCTAGTTCAAGATTTTTTAACTAAAACGCTTCACGATAGAAATAATATATCACCGAATTTCCATATTTACTAATATGTAATTACTAAATATGTAAATTGAATTTAAATATTATTATATACCACACATTTCTTGTTCTGCCACCCTTTTATAACAATATCAAATGGCTGAATTCCAGAAATTGTTGGTAGGAACCTGTTTGCTAAAGGAAATGACATGAGCAAAAGGCTTTATTTTAGAAAATTGATTTAACATAAAACTATACACCTCCTGCAGAATTTGAAACCGTGTCATCATTGCTATCTACTTTAACAAAAATTTTGCTTCGATTTATCTTAAAGAGATTGTTAAAATTCTTCCTTTCAAGTGCAAAATTAGATAGATTGCATTCTGTTTTTTAGCATCTGTGAAAGTTCATAAAATTTATCTAAAAGAGAGTTAGATATTTTATAGAACGAATAAACAATTTCATCATATTAGGTACATTTTACATAGTTAATAAATGCAAATATATACTTATGAGACAATAAGTATAAACGAATGCAAAAATTATTCTTAAAAAATCCTAATAAAGATGAAGCAAAGCATGCTCTCTCCTACTTCCATTTTTTGAACTGGAGAATTTAAAAAAACAATAAGATGACTTCTACCAACCATTGGGCTAGGTATAGCTCATGTGCTAGGTAAAAGGTCCTTGGGAATGGGAAAACAACAGCAAAAGAAGCTTTCGAAATGGTCAATAGACAGAGAGATGTTCGCGAGGTGTTGAATAACAGAAAAGTGAGGAAAGAACCTGTGTTGGAAAAAATCAAGAACAAAATTATAGATCTGGGATAGAAGAAGTAACATAACAATTAAGTGGCTTCCCGGACATGTAGGCGTGATGGACAATGAAAGAGGGGTAGAGATAGCGAACCAAGACTATAAGACTAATCTGATGCAGTAATCAATATGGATGTGATGAAGGTCGTGATCGAAAAGGAGACGACGTATGAAGCGGAAGGTGAAGGTGATGAGAGGTAAAAGAAGGTGAAAAGAAAGAAAGTCATTTGTGTCAGCTCAGAAATGGAACAACTGCTACCAAGCCAGTATCAGTAAGAACCTGTGAATGAGAAAATTGACCGCAGTAGAGAGAAAGATTACTGGCTTGACTGCCCTAAATAGGACAAGAAGAAATTCATGGAGACTCTGACAAAGGAAGAAGCGGTTGTTGTTGTTGTTGTTGCACCCTTAAAGCAGACACCCTATTTTCTTTTGGAATTTCTGCCAGAATTCCAGGCCTTCTTTTGGTTTGGTGCAAAAATCGCTGATCCTTATAGATGACGTTGTCCCTTGTGGTGATCATCGCTGGGAATGTCTCAACAATGTGGTTAGTTGAATGTACATTCCTAAATCTCCTGTAACTCGTGCTTTCTTTTTTTAAGATATTCGTTTCCCAGTCTTCACAAAACTAACCTACATAGTCTCTTTAGTTCTTTCATGCTTGATGTTCTTCTTCTTACATACAGTTACCCGAGAAGAACCAAACCCGTGTGGTCGACGCCGTACCAACAGACAGCATTTTACTTATATATGTATGTAGTTTCCACTGGTTTGTCATTAGGCAAAATCAATTATTGTATGAAGGTGCTCCAGAACCGTCCTTGTGTGGTCTCATTGCGTACATTGTCACTTTTTTGTTTCAGAGTATTATTACTTTTGAGGTCATAGCTTCTTTTTTATTCCTGCATTTGGGTCCAATCCTCAACCATGACCTATTGTGCGGCCACTTCATAGTGACAGCCGTAGCCTTGAAGTTCCAGGTATGGCCAGGAAACATCGTACTGGAATAAAGCGTAACCGACCGGCAGAGGTAGCTGACCTAAGACAATAGTTGTAACTGCATGTACCTTTTAGTTGTTGTCAGATGTACAAGCTTTGATGTCTGGGCCAAATGGTTAAATCATGCAACCCCACAGAGGCTTCAGATTTCAACAACGACAATCTATCAGCATATTGTTGAAACTTGGACAGCAATGACTACCATCAGTTTAGAAAATCGTATCTTCAAACTTAGCGACCTATCCTACCTCTTTATTGAATACCTATATCATGAATCTCTGTATATGTTAAATTTATTTTTTAATGGTTGATTATCGATTTTATAACTTTTTTTATGTAAATCAGTAAATAGTCATCAAAATAGGTAATACGTTTTTGACAATATATTTCAAATTTCTGGTGTTCAGTTCAAGTTCAATGTTAATAAAACAAGTTTATATCCGCTAGCTTGATTGTTTTACCCAAATTTTGAATAAATTTCGATTTCTGTCAACAAAAGTTCAGATCTTCTGCACTTTTAGAAATATATAGACAAAAAATTCAAAATTTTAAGATACCCTATACCTAATTATTAAAAACAAAAGTAGAATCCACTGCTTGCGAGTATCTATCTAAAAGGTAGAGAAGTTTAATTTATTTCACTTAATCAACATTTATAATCTTCTAAATTAAGAGTAAAAATTCCCTACAAGATAATAACAACATAGGTGAACATCAATATTCTATATATCGTTTTAGACAAATTAATCATTTAAAATGATGTATCAAAATCCCATCTCTAAAATTATTCTGTGGATTGCAGTTTAAAAATAACATACAGTAGATTAACTTTAGAAAATAATTAGTCTCACTAGAAGTCTTTAAATGAAAACACTTCGTTGGAATTATTTTAAGCCTTACACGTTAAATAACTATATAGAATAAGATTATAAACAGGTCATACATGTACATTATATGTATGTATCTATGTATACGATACTGTATATAATTGCATATAGGAAATATTACATGTATCATTGGTTTTGAGAAAAATTAATTAACAAACAATTACCAAATCTGAAGCTTTAAAAATACAGATTGTATTTGTTTGCTCCTATAGGTAGACAAAAACTCTAATCACAGCACCAGGCGAATAAGGAAGAAGAGAACAATGAATAAATGTAAATAAAGAAATATAAGCACTGAATTTTTAGGACTTTGCTGTTTATGTTCAAGTGTTTGATTGTACTTACATATTACCTAATAGCATTTCGGTTCTTTGTAAGAGTCCTAAATTGAATAAATGTGACTGCGTTCTACCATTTCTTAATGATTAATTGAATTTCTTATATTGTGAAAGTGAAATATCATTGTGAATTCAACTGACAATGCTGTCAGGTAGGTGGTTTTCACTCAAATACAACTTTGCTCCTTGTCAGGATGGCGGATTCAAGATTGCTGTATTACATCCCTATGTTTAATACATCCATCTTGGCTAGAACAGAACAGCTTATCTATATCCTAGGAGGACATTTTATTATCCGCCTTATTAACAGAATATCTTTAAGTATTGTCCATATTATTAACTGTACTCAAGAGGGCATATTTATTATAAGGAATGTTTTATTGTTTCAAGCAGGACATAGCAATTGTCCGGTGTATGAATGGTACACAGGGCATTCTAGTGCCCCTAGCATTAATTGTGTCTTAGAAAAATACCGTATATACATGCTCGAATAAACGCCCAGGTCATAGACTCCTCAGTAGGTATTCCAGTTATGGATAAGTTTAACAAATATTATATTAAGTAGATACTTCAAGTAGTGGTTCAAGATAGCCTTGATTAATAGGAATTCATGGTGAAAAGTCATAAAATAGAAAATGTTGTATAGAAAAAACGTATACAAAATTCGTATATAGTCGTGCATAGTCGCTAGTCGTATATAGTCATGATGAGTGAAGAGGGTAGAACACAGCAAGCAGTGCGTGCAAGAATAAAAGCAGCATGGAATAAATGGAGAGAATGTACCCCAATCATACATGACAATAGATTACCCAGTAAATTAAAAGTTAAGATTTACATATCAGTGATAAGACCAGGATATTTTATGGTACAGAAGTAAGGGCAACAAGGAGCAAAGAAACAAAGCTGCTAGAAGGAACAGAGATGAGAATGTTGAGAAAGGATTAAAGGAGTGACACTAGAGGAGAGACAAAGAAGTGAAAATATTGGGAATGAATATGTGTGACATAACAAGAAAAATCAAGAAAATGAGACTGAGGTGGTTTGGCCACGTGTAAAGAATGAATGAAGACACTCCAGCGAGAAGAGTGAGGATAGAAATTGTGACAGGAAGAAGAAGAAGAGGAAGACTTATATTAGATGAATAGATTGCGTTAGCAAGGATATGGAAGAGGTAGGATTGAAAAAAGAGGACGCCCACCACAGAATAAACTGGAGTGATAAAATTAAGGCGACGGACCCCGCTCCGAGTGGGACAAACATCTAGGACGAATAAGTATTATATAATTTAGTCGTATAGAAAAAGTCTAATTATCCCAAATAAAACAGTCGTATATTAAAAATCATAATAAAAACATTCGAAATATAATTAGTCATATCTACACACATTGTGATAAAAACGTTCGAATTAAATATTAAAAATCTATGTTAATGGGGTGTTTCCGTGTAAAATATTAAATAGTTAGCTACATAGCACATAGTAAGGGCAACAAATCTTAAATTCTATGGTTTTATTAATTATTCTATGCTGAATGTACAGTATTCTACATAGAAAAATTGTTTAATTTCTATTAGTAGGTACATATGTATGTATTTTGGATTACTTTTCTTTTACATTATTGCTCTTTTTAGTGGCAACTCTTTTATAAATCAATATCTATGGTAAATATCTACAGGGTGGCCCAAACTTTCCTACGGCTCAAATTATTTATCATTTATTATTAATATTAATTTGTACAAATTGAATATCATTGGTATATATAAAGTTCAAATAGTAACAATTTGAGTTATTTATCAAACAGATCAATTTGCATACCTGCTTTTTTCGATGCAAAAAAATCAATCGTAGAAATGTTTGCAAGTAGAAATGTTTGCAGAGTTTTGACACTAATTTCTTTGAAAGCAATGTTGATTGCATCTTTGACTTCTTCAACTGTGTTAGAATTTCGACGACGGACACTCTTTACTATCCGTCCCGCACAATACGTTATCACACGATGACAAATCACGAGTTATTTGAGCGATATGGGGTGGTGCCCCCCATCTTGTTGAAAATGGCAAGAGTAAAGCGGTTGTCTGCGCTGGAATTCTAGAATGAATTTATCTGACAAAAATTGTAGATACCATAGATATACTGATAATAATTTTGATAAATTATTTACTTAATTTGAACCGTAGGGAATACTGGGGCACCCTGTATGTAGTTTGTCTGTCTGTACGACTCAGACATATTGGACTTGTTTTCATTTTTTTAAACTGTTTTGGGCAGTTCAGGCCTCGAAGAACCGACGAGTAAAAAACTTGTTAGATTGTTGTTTTGGTTGAAAAATATTATCCAATATTCATTTTTTTATGTCAAAATTTGAATTAATTTCACCACTAATTCTTTTTTATAAATTTTGGTTATCTCGTATTTACTCTATCAGTAGTAAATGAAATTCAAAAAGTCAAGCACCATGATCAATTTTACAAAATAACAAGATTGTGTAAATGAGAGCGGTTAAACAAAACTACATGACACGCATTCCTTGATAACTATCATAAATATAGTAGCTATCAATTTCTTCCAAAATGATGTAGCTGCTGAGCCAGAGTTTCTATAAAATATAATTTCTGTCTGACCTGAGCTGTGCAATTATCGGTACAGAGCACAGATTAGTTCCGTGAAGAACACGAATTTTGGAAAATAAATATAAAAATTAGGAAGTTATTAGTGATATCTAAAAAGTCAAATCTTTGAATATTAATAAAAAAATATTTGGAAAAATATATTTTGACTGAAACAACGATACTTATTTTAAAAATATTACCTTTAATCTGGAGACCATGTCCGATTCCCTTTAAATCTTTATCACGGTGGATCTGAACCAACTTTAAGTCAATCGAATGAGCCTAAGTCCAATTCTTGGTTTTTTTAGTACAGATCCACAGCTATCAGAAATGATTATATTTTTAAATCATCGTAGAATAACTTTTCTATTATGACGTCATAATCCAAAATGCCCGCCATCATATAGGCCAATCAGATAATATCTCAAAATAAATGTAATATGCACTCGATCTACAACAAAATGTTTTCAAGATCACACGGGGTCACCTTATTACATCATGCACAATTTTTAGCCAGAAGCGTGTGAAAATAGTATAAAATTGAATCTAGACATAAATAGAAACATTTTGTTCTATAAATGTATTTTGAAAGTTGTAGAATTAAAGCTAAGACATCTCCTGATGTCAATATTTAACTAAAATAATGTTTGCTGGTGGAACTAGGTCAGAAGTAAAGAGGTCCATTTTAGTCAAAAGGGTGGGGAAATGTATAATTTAGACATAAATGGAAACATTTTGTTCCAAATAAATATATTTTGAAATTTGTAGATATACAGCTAATACAACTTCTGAGAGGTACTGTGAACTAATTTGGCCGAGTCCTTGAGGCTGGAGTGTGGCTCCAATCAGTCAAATATCTCAGTTTTAGATTTTAAAGACAACTGTTTATCTTTTTTAAACCAATTTTAATAAGTGCCATATTTTAGCATCTGGGACCTGGTAAGATAGCTTCTAGTAGCTCTCAGAACTAGTCTTGGTCACTTTGAGAGCTATTTTGAAACTATTTGAGTGATCCTTAAAATCAGCATGTGGCTCCAATAAGCTCAATATCTCATTTTTTGAGATTCTAAAAACAATTTTGTATCCTTTTAATGTCATTTCATTGAGTTGCCAAGCTTCATATAAGGTGTTGGATGTCCCCAAGGTACCTATAATTGTTCTGAGAGCTACAGGAAGCTATTTTACCAGGCCCCAGAGGCTAAAATATAGCTCATAATACATTTATGGGTATATCAATTTGTTTTAGAGAAATTAACTGATTAGCCTTTATGATGGAAGCCATTTTAGATATTGACGTCATAAGAGAAAATCTATTCCACGATTATTTTAAAAATAATCATTTCTAATAGCTATGGATTTGTACTAACTAAAAAAATAAGATTGGGTTTCGGCGTGTTAGGTCGACTTAAAGTTAGTTCAGATACATCGTGCTTTGGAGTATTATCTTAACAACATATTTTCATAATGTATTAATTGCATCTTAACTAAATATTTCTATAGAGATTATGTATAGCTTAACAACATATATTTATTGTCCGAAATATTAACTGTATGATTTTTTCGTTTATGCATACCATATTGTTAAACTTTTAATGTTTTACAATTTTTTAGTTTCTACAGAGACATTTTTAATTTTGTGTCAAATAATATCTTAACAAAATATCTCTAATACTCAGAGTATTAATTGTATCATCAAACCTATCTCTATATTATTCGAAAAAATAGGAACTAACTTAAATCAGTCTTAATGTCCCTTGGAAAGAAACATATTTGTTTATTGTTTATTTATAAATTGTGTATTTTCTCAGTCTTGACAATAGATTGATTACAATAATTATTCTATAGATGAAAATAATACTCCAGACAATAAAGATATTTTGTTAAGATACAGGTAAATTTTCGGAAAGATATTTTGATTAGATTCAAATTTATTTATAAAATACACAATTTAATAATAAACATTAGGTGAACTTTGTTTTAAAATAGAAAATTGTAGATAAACGCTAACAAATGTTTTCATTTTTGTATAAAATGTCATTTTAACATTTTACAAGAATCCATTATGCTTTTTTAATATAATAAGTTTTACATAAATCCAAATCTTTTTCAAATAGTTAAATACTGAAAGAAAAATATCTGAATTGGAAAGCAGATAGTGCAAGAAATACATAGAAACGAAATACCTATGAAATTAAAATGGCTAGTTTTTATGGTTTCTAAATGCATATAAACAAATGACTACATTTCTGACGTAAGATTAATTATTCAAAATCTGCTGTTTTGCACCAAAAAATAATTTTAATTAATGGTAGGTAATTTTACAAAATAGTTTTGGGCTTCTCAATCCAAAGCATTTGTTTTTATTTAATTATTTATTCATTTCACTACTATATTTAGTTATACCGTAAATATTTCTTTTAATGAGAAATCTATCTATCTATTTTGTTCTCTAGATTCCATTTTCTTCTTGGAAGTCTGCTTTCAATAACTGTTTTCAGTCGGTTATCTCTTCTCAATAAGTGAACTATCCGATTTTTCTTACATTCGGTAATTTTATTTAGTAGGTTCCTTCTTTCATTGATATCCGCTAAGACTTCAATTGTTTTCTTGTTTTACCATGAGATTTTCTGCATTCTCGTCCATATCTACATTTCAAATGCTTCGATTTCCTTATATCGCTTTCATGCAGTGTCCACGTCTCAGAACCATATAAAAGTATGCTCCTGATTAATGTTCACTATTCTCTTCTTTGTTTCTTCTTTCAGACTCTTGCTGTCTTTGCCATTGCTATTCTAGTTGGAAGTTCTTCTTCACATCTTCCGTCTGATGTAATTATTTCTCCCAAATATTTGAATTTCTTAACTTGTACTTGTTGGACATTCAGAGACTGTTGAATGGATCGTTTCCCATTTTTAATATTCTCATTGCCTTTGTCTTCTTTATGTTGATCCTTATATCGATTTTGTTTTTAGCTTTATCGTTGAGTTTATTTATGAGTAGTTGTAGTCCCTGGTCAAGTCTGCTATTGTCCCTTGATCATTCGAAAATTGCACTTCTTGCATTAACCCGCCACCTATTTAAATGTCCTTATTGACACTGTCGAATGCTTCATTCATCATGTGTTCGGTATATTGGGAATAGGTGGTGATAACAGCCTTACTCCTTGTCCAATATTTCAATTTTTAAGTTTATCGTTTGATACATATATATAGCTAGTTTGTTAGATAGATAGATATAGATGTAGATATAGATAGATAGATAGATCAATATTGTGTTCTATGCTTCTTTCTATGACTGTTTGCATTGTTCTTGTGGCTTCCCGGGTTCCACGTCAACTTTTCTATCCAAATGGTGTCTTTCCTATGTTATTGTTGGCTTAGTAAGGATCTTTAGCATTATTTCGACGAATGTGATATTAGGCTGATTATTCTATGGTCTGAACATTCAGTTGTATTTGGTTTTGTAATCAAATTGAACGATATTTGAAAATTATTTTGATTTTATAACTGCTAATGTGCAATGTTACAGACCTATAGTCTCTGTTTAAAATGTTTTCGGTTCTTCCAAACATTTTAGGCATGAAGTCAGACACGTCCAACTTCCTTGGGAGGTCTGGTCCTCGCTGTTCAAGGAAAGAATCTGGACTGGTGGGCACCTCTGATGAAACAACTAGCATCATGTCGCAATCAACAGCCTTGAGAATACGAAATAATTATGAAGTGAAAGTGAATCATGCCAAATATGAACTAGTCGCCGCATTCCAGGTGAATTATCATTTCTTTAATATCCAATCATTATATTGTGTACTTCGGGCGTTCCATATGTAGTGAGAATGGATGTCTATGGTTCATAGACATCAACTGATCAATAAGGTTTAGTCATGGATTCCTATATACTAGCATATATGCTAGTATATAGGAATCCATGGTTTAGTATATGCGTATCACTTATTATAATAGCTATCGTTGGCTAAATATTTGAATTTAAAAATATGTAAATTGTTATGTCAGTGATAATTTAAAACTAGTTCCTATTGATAAGTGCAACGCGGATTTTTTACTAATGAATTATAAAACTGAGTATTTCAGTTTTTATGCGTATACCTACACGTTTCAAATTAGGCAATGTGGCCAAAGCTTGTTTTGAAGAGTTAGAAGAGACTCATGGCGATGATGCTACGAGTAAATCTGGTCTTTCGTTGGTTCACCGTTTCCGGGAAGCTGATCAGCAAGGAACCAGGTCGTCTAAAAACAACACGAACTCCTGAGACCATTCTGATCATCGAGGAAATGATGAAAGAGGATCCAAATTCTTATGTGTATCATCTATCGGATTGGTGTGAAGTGTCATCGACTATTGTGTATCCCATTCTGACAGACGATTGTCAGAAGCGGAATGCCTTCTTCTGTATGGGTACTACATGAGCTCCAAGAAAACCACAAGTAACTAGGTGTTAATTGTGCAAAACAAATTCGACATTTGTTTTTCCGAGAGGGGGTGGAAGCATTTTGTGACTGAATAGCAGTTACAAGACATATTCTGGATTTACCTTAAGACCCAGTCAAATAAGCAAAACAATCGTTGTTGGCTCTCCATTGATCACTAGTGACCTCAAGTAAAAATAACAAGAAAGTGATGTTGCTTTTGTCTATACACCGGCAAGCGATTTACGATTTGTGTCATCCCCCTGGTGAAACTGTTGACAGTGATACCATTATTGATTTTATTAAGCACATTGGTGGCCTGTGGAGGATTCTTCGTTTGAACCCCATTTTTTATCTGGATTTTCTTGTGGCAGTGGGACAATGCAAGACCTCATTCTTCCCGAGTTGCAAAGGACTATGTGACCAAAATAAAGATGACAATTATTTTCCAAAGTCCCTACAGCCCCGGTATGAATCTTTGTGATAGATTTGTGTTCAATTGCATCAAATCCGATTTTGCAAATCGGAAACTCAATGATTACAAAGAGGTAGAAACGGCGTGTTGCAATGTGTCAGGGGACTGCCTTGAATAAGGAAATCCAAAATCTTGTGGACTACTGCCAAATGGTCATTGACTCAGCAGGACAATATGTTACCAAATAAACTTATACTTATTGTTGTAAATATACCTTTTATATAAATAATTTTGCATTCTCATTATTTATGGACCCGAAGTATGTGTGATCTTTTGAATGATAAAATGTAAAATGTAATCAACTTGAACAAATAGATTTGATATAAAATAATATCTACCTAATTGAGAGAACACAAACAGCAATCTTTAAAAAATTATACATATATTTGCCAGTTTTCACTTTTCTAATAGATATGCACTAACCAAACTTCTTCAAAGTTTTAGATCCTATAGGTGTTAGGTACTAAATGTTAGGTGTTAATACGTACGTGCTGGTTGTATAGGCGTTAGGTGTTATGTGTTAGGTTTGTTATGCATTTTGTGTTGGTGTTAAATGCGAAATGCAAATCAATTCTGAAGTCCATTGAATAACAAAAAATAACCTCATGACGTAATCGGCCCCTGGTTCAACCTCGATAAATTTTTAAAAACAGGTTTTTAGTTTCTGTCATTGTTTAATTTAGGGTAACTTCGTAATAAATTTCAAACCACATTATACATAGTTATTTATATTTCTTTTTTATGTTTATTTTTTCTCTCTTTTTCATATTAGAAAAATATAATTTATTACAATGGGTAACTCTCTTTACAATATTAATCCAGTTTCTGAAATTTTAGCGGATACTGTGTTAATTGCAAAAACGTAATATTTTAGAAATTAATTCAAATCAAATTATGTAAAACAAACTAGAAGCATTCAAATAGACTTGAACAGAATAATTTCAACTGCAACAACTTGACCGGGTTCTAGGATACTTAATTAATTATTTTATCTCATTTATTGAATGCTATATAATTCTTGTCTTTGATGCAAAAGGTTTTACTGGATAGAATTATTTTTTGTTATTTAATTCTTATAACTATTTGATAAAAAAACTAACGAATTTCATATTAAATTCATGTACTTATAAAATCTACTTTTTAACCGACTAGTTATCGTCAGGTTTCGAGTGGTACCTATTCTCAAACAATTAGTTTATTTTTGGATTTATGATTTCTTTTTTTGAAAAAGAAAATAGGTATTTAAATATATTTACCTACCTACATATTATGTATAGTTTCTTGTTCATTAAATTCTACGTTAAACACCAAGGAAATCTAGACAGTTTCCATGTTTAGTTTATTTTACAAAAACTTAGCTATAATAAATTAATGCATGAATTTCTATTCAACAAATTGAAATAAAATTCTAGATTGATTGATAAGAAATTCTGAAATCGATATGATGCCCATATTGGTTTGGTTTCACATCGACTATATATTGTAGGTTACTTAAAGGTTCTGTAAAATACACACAAATAGAAAACTTGTCTCCGTTCCTGCTTTTGTTTAAATAATGTCTTATCCTGTTGTTTTATCTGGTATCTAACACAATATATTTATTAAATTATATGTCTATTATGTAGGTATAATACCTCTTCCACAATATCAGAAAATAGTTATTTGTTGTTGTTCTTATTTATGTAAATCAAAAAATTGTACAACACCAACATGATTCCCGACTGAATAAAACTAAATTTAAATGTTCATTACCTTTAGTTATTTGAAACTGTCTTTTTTAAACAAATACACATTTCGCTATTAAACACTTAATTTGCTTTCAATAGACAATCAAAAAATTGCAATAAGATCTTAAGAGGCATTAGCACTAAACGGCAGAATGAAGAACCTTGTTCGGTTAAAATCAAATTGATTATTGTGAAATTTGAGAATTTCTGAATTCCAAGTCTAAGTGGTTAGTATAACTTCTACTATAATGTGAGCAAACAAGTTAGGAAAGTACCTACATTGCTATATTTATCATGCACTACCTAGTTGAGGGAGAGAGATTAAGTACGATAATTATGAATTTATTTGATCACGTATGTTGACATTTCTCATAGCAGATAGAACTGACATGGGTTTTATTTAAAAAGACGAAACAATGAACAATGTAAACAATTTCAATTTCAATAAATGATCCTACCCTGAACTATAAAATGAGTTGCATAGACCTATTAAAGGTAAAATGCATTTTTAAGTAGTCTTTTTTATTGAAAATCCTTCGTGTTTTCAAAATCTATACCATCATAAAATTTAAGAACACATAACAATAGTTTTAACAAAAAATCTTTAAAAAAGTACCCGTGATCTATGAAGTATATCATTGAGAAATCTATATATAGAAAAGTTGTATAAAGAAACAATTAAATAAAAATCGAACAAAAAGTCTTATAAAAGTTTTATTGCAGTAGACTTTGCCCGTGGCCTTCAGCATTTGAAATATACACGATATGTTACTTTTATTAGTTAACAAACTTTTATACAATTCGTCGCCATTTTCATGAAAGTTCGTATGTCAATATTTTTCGAAAATGAGTTAATATTACCAATTATTCTATTCTTTCATATTCCATACTTCAGTGAAAGGACGTTATTTAACATTATGAATAGTATCAAGTCAAGTTAGGATGGGTTTTCCATTTTCTTGAAGAGTCGTATCTGAGATATGAAAGTTCGTTTATTACCTATAGTAAGTGCTAACATATACCTAACATACAACTATTCATCTAGAAATAATACAATAATTAAATCTAAATATTAAATATGAAT
>JAUYWI010056045.1:0-16874 GCA_034780595.1 Parotoplana pacifica
CTTTCCTTAATACACATTAGATACAATATGTCCACTCAGTCTAGAGATAGGGAGGAAATACATAATTCTATCTCTATGGCGCACACATTAACAGGCTACCTCTAGTTCCTCTTGCACCTTATTATTGGTCCGGCAACTGCTGGGTCTGCTGGGCTTGCTTCTATGGCCATGTATATTGTTATGTTAATAAATATTCATATAATGTTGGAAATCCCAGAATTTTTTGATCACTTTCATACATAAAATGTACAAAATGTAAATTGAATGATGACAATAGTCTCACATGTATAGAGAACTTCTCAATAAAATTATAGAAGTACAGTTTCTAAAAGTCATGTTTTTGTCTTTCACTAATAAAGCTTCTAGTCTTTCTTTGTTTTTTTTCTTTTCAGATCAAACTAATTGAGGACATTCTTGACTTGACAATGCTTTTGAGATAGGTGTTGACATTATTTCCAAATGGCCATTTGTTTCAGACAATATACTTTGCAGGCAAAAGTCATGACTTTAAATGCTATTGGACAGTTTGGATCACCTACATGGTAATAATTTACTTAAAGAATATAGTACATCATTCTTTGTACCAAATGTGGACTCAAATTGGGCCATGAAAACATGAAAGGAGAACAATAGATGCCTTACTGAAAAGAGGAAATTGGTAAACTAAAGAATACTATACTACCAGACTCAAATACCTTGTTGTAAGGGTTCATAAAACAGAATTTGTTTGATATGATATTGATGCACTTCTAAGTCAAGTGAATCTTTCTCATTTGCAGAGATTACTCTAAGCAAAATGTCAACCATCCTGATCATGTATGATTGATTTAAATGGCATATGTAAAGAGGGATTTTTTTCAAATTCTTGTTGCAATACAAAAATAATTTGTCAGAAGATACAATGAACCATTCACAGCTCTTCAAAAAGTTGTAGCTATTGGAAGTAATTGCAGGCTTGAGGAAGTAATAAAAAAATTATTATGCTATTTATGGATCATTATTGACCCCTTTTCAACAAATATATGGACATATTGCCTCAGTAGAGGTAGAATGGTAATTGATGGTGTTTTATGTAGTTGAAGCCACCTGGAATATAACATGACTAAAATCTCCAATGAAATACATTAACAGAGTATTGCAAATATTAAACAAACAAATGAAACAATTAGGGATATGATTATTATAAAAGGGCAATTATGGTAAGTGGATATAGGGGCATTAGGCAACTGAAGGAATAACTATGTGAAGGTAAATATATGTGAGCCTAAAAGGTAGGTGTAGGACCCCATAAGCAAAATTTCACAGAAGAGGTGCATTGATTTGATCTGGAAGGCAGTACAGTGGTATTTAAGGCAGTATAGTTTTGTCTATATGATGTATTACAGAAAAATCATATCCCTGAATAATGCAAGTGAAAACAGTAATCATTTTTTAAAAGAACATATTTAATAATAACATATTTGTAATAACAGGTTAGCATCTGAGTGAGTAAGACAAAATAGGTTAATAAATTGTCTCATGATATGGCTAAAATAATTCAATAAAATCAATCAGAATTTACTAAGCTATTGTATTTTTCTATCTAGACAGGACTGGTTTTTAGTGGGCTATGGGTTCATCTATTAATAATTTATATTATAAGTAGAGCTTGTTAAGAGCATATACTATCTATAGAACAATAGAATTTATATTTAATATTCTGTCACAGATATTGTATAATAAAAAAATCTACTGATACCAAAAATTGACCCTAAGGATAGTGCTATGGATTTGATAGAACAATAGTGTTTATATCTATTATTAGATTATAATGGAACAATAGTTACTATATTTTATTTATGAGCTATAAAGTTATGAAATGAGATTTAAAATTAGGTCATGTTTTGAACATAATGACATACTATTATGCAAAATATAAATAAATGGACCAGTAGTCAATAAAAAATGGGTCCATTTAGTAGACTAATGCAATAGCCAATGTAAAAAATGTACTTTTATGTTTCAAGAATTTAAAAATGATTTTTCTTATCTCAAATGAGTTAAGTAGCTGGGGTACCATCCCCTACCCAACTTTTTATGATGTATTTTGGAAACCATAAAAATGATACACTAGCCTAAAAAATCAGGAAAATTGGAATACTTGATTTTATTAAATCCTTTCCTTATACTATTCCCCATAATTTTCTTGCCAGCAATTCTTTCTGTTCTAACACTATTATATTATTAGTTCCTTTTATCATAATTCTACAAAGGGTTTACCTAATTTAGTTAAACTTGTTGTTTAAATAGTATATAATCCAAATATTTAACTTTCTTAGTATTAATATTAATAGTTATTTAAATTCCAACATTGTTGAATGACATTATTTCATTTTTTCAGAAAATAGATAGAATATCGGAAATCAACTTATAGCTAATGTACTGGAGATAAGGCCAAGGCAGGTATGACAGTAATTTCTTCGGTAATAGGCTATTAGATAGATGGCAAGTTGTATTGTAATAATTGTGAATTTTCTATACACAACAAATTAATAATAATAGCAAATTTTCCATTAGCATTACATGGATTTGACAAAACAATAGTGCTATTATTACAATGCAATTCTTACAATTGTAATATGTAAATATTAATTACTAATAATTTGCTGTGTAGTACTAGTAGAAAATTCTCAATTATTACAATGCAACCTGTCAATGTCAATTTCTTTTCCTCATCAATTAAACAAATACTTATTATATATCAAATAGACCTTATAATTTGCATGTTACATACCTAATACGTTTATTTTTTTAAATCCGAATAATACTTACTGCTTTTCTATTGCTATTAAAATGGAGTTATTAACATTATTCTAGATTTTGCGATGATCAACAATTTATTGTTTACATTATTCAATTGTTTGCTTGTTGGTTTATTTATAGCCTGCTAAACAAGTGCTTTAATTAAACGTAATGAACATAGCGTTGAGAAAATCAGCTTTTGACACACAGCTTTCACAATATCGATAATACTTTATATAAAAAGTTAGGTTTTTCTTAATGTGAGGAGCTTCTCAAAATATATACTAAATGTTTATATAAATGTTTATATATTTCAAAGTACTATTTAATCCCTAAGCGAATGTTTTAGTAACTCAATTATTTCTTTTTACCTATTGTTATGCAAATTTTGCGCATATTAAAAAGTGAAAATTTAGTTTGTTTTCTTATTCAAAAACAAAAAAGTTTAGTCAACTTACACTAAATTGTAAAAGGACTTATGTCGTTAAGTGTACCATTTGAGAATTATTTAAAAAAACGTTGTTTTAGATCACTTAGTGATATGATTAGCAGCTGAAATAGTTAAAAACTTGTTTAAAATAGCTTTGCTGAAATATTCATTTTACTGACATAAGTCTTTGAATGGCCTTATGGCTTATAATGTCATATCAGGCAGGATTTTAATTAATTTAAGCCAGGCAGAACTTCTATCTATTACAAAGTATTGGGGTGTGCTAACTGGTAATGAGAAATAATATATGCTATTATTCTATGAACCAAAATATAAGTATCAAATAGTTAAACTGAAAACATGTCAAAATGTGCACTACTTTGGGAAATGGATCACTTTTTATTGTTAAATAAAACTGAGGTAATTCCACTTTCTCTAGTTTAGAAAATAAACTTGAGATTTAGTCTATGATTAATAGTCCTATATAGATTTTTTAATTTCAAAATAATATACAATGTCTATTGTCAATAATAACAACATAATCATAGATTTATATTTTAAAATAAACTCTTCATTGGTGATTAAATATACAACTTCAGAATTCCACAAAAGAAAAGTATTATCAATTGTAAAGTAGCAGTGGCGTAGGAAGCGGGGGGGCTGAGGGGGCTCCAGCCCCCCAATAATTTTCCTGGGGGGACTGAAGTGTCCCACAGCCCCCCCAATATTTTCCATTGGCGCCCCTCTGAAAAAGGTGCCCTAATTGTGTTTAACCTGATTTTTTTATCTGTCATAAATTAGTATATACATGATCTACCTATGTACACCTATTACTTACACTGCGAAAAAGAACTCTCTACTAAGATTCAACAGTCTTCTATGTAGACACACCATAGAGAAGGAGACACACTTTACAATATTTCATATTTTAAAAATCAACTACCCTATGCGTATCCTATCTCTATGAACAGAAGCATAAATAGAAGTCAAGAAGGGATAGGTATGTCTGAAGTTGTCCATAGAATTCGAATCCGCTATCCATAGACATATAATACACAGGTTATATGTCTATGCCTCTATCTATCTTACTCCATGCAAGGTAAGAAGATTTTTATGAGCCAATGAAATATTATCAAATTAATAAGATGTAACGATTTTTATAATTAGAATATTTATTCATTCTTTATAGTTACCTCGACTGTTAAGTTCTCGTTTGAGGTGAGTTAAAATAATAAGATGTCTTTTATATTGATTAAAACTGTAATTATTTGAAGTAATTTTCTCCCAAAGCTCAGTAAGTATCGTTTTATAAAATTTTAGATTCATAATGAAAAGACGAGCCGGTTCTCAACATGCCATGGTTCCTTCTGCAAAGAAAATGAAATCACAAAGTTTATTATCATTATGGTAAGTGTATTTTAATCCATTTCATAATAAAGGCGAAACTAAATATAATGAAATATATACAATTATGCTAGACAATATAAAGTAATTATAATCAGTTCTATAGTGAGCACATTCTATTTTATTATACAAAAAGTACATTTCTAATCCTTGTTTTTAGGAAGCAACCTGGTCTACCTACTGCTAACAAAGAAGACTCAACAGCAACTCTCGAGAGGGTTCAATCTGAAGGCTGCTCATCTACAGCATCCAATGCTGCTGAAGGCTGCTCATCTACAGCATCCAATGCTGCTGAAGGCTGCTCATCTACGTCATCCAATGCTGCTGAAGGCTGCTCATCTACGTCATCCAATGCTGCTAACGTATCTGAAGGGCTGTGTAACTCATATTGTTGTTCAAATGATATTCCTTCACAACCAACATCTTCTATTGCAATTGAGTGTACACAAAAGACATATGTCACCAGAACCCAAACATTTAAACGTGCATTTCAGCCATCTTGGTATAAACAATTTCCATGGTTGCATCTATGTTTAAGTCGTAAACGTATTTATTGTTTTTACTGTAAGTATGCAGTTGATCATAACCTTCCTGTTTTTAATACCAAAGCAGAATCTGCGTTTTCTTCATCTGGATTTAACAATTGGAAGAAATCACTAGAAAGATTTAGAGCTCATGAAAAATGTGTTAGTCACAGGGAAGCAGTTGAGGCATTTAAAGCTTCAAAGAAAGCTCCTGTCTCCAGTCAACTGAACGATCATCACGCTCAAATGCAAAGTGAAAACCGCAGGACATTTTTAAAACAATTGGAAAGTATGCGATTTTTACTAAGACAAGGGTTAGCTCTTCGAGGACACACAGAAGCAGAAAGTAATTACAGCCAATTACTAAAAGTCACAGTTGGCAACAACAGTCTTGATATCATGTATCGTAGTCCGGAAGTTCAAAATGAAATAATTGAACAAATGGCTCATACAGTTCTTCGAGAGGTAGTTTCAGAAGTATCCCAAACTAAATGGTTTTCAATTTTATGTGATGAGACACGCGACTGTGCAAACCGTGAACAACTAGTTATTTGTTTGAGATCAGTCTCAGAACATTATGAAGTTTCAGAAAATCCCATCGGTCTCCTACAAGTTCCCGACACGAGAGCCGCAACAATTTTAGCCTCAATAAAGGATATACTTATTCGTATAAATTTGCCTATTTCAGATTGTCGTGGCCAGGGTTATGACGGCGCTAGCAACTTTCAAGGAAAGATTACTGGTGTCGCCAAGTCAATCCAACAAGAAGTTCCAGGTGCATTATCTGTACACTGCTTGGCCCATTCATTGAACCTTACACTTCAAGATATTTCAAAGTCAAGTAAAGCAATTCGAGATGCTCTTGATTTTTCTGCCGAATTGATTCAGTTATTTAAGTACTCACCAAAGCGCCAAGTTCTTTTTGAGAAGATCAAGACCTCAGACTCACCAAATATCAAACCACTTTGTCCTACCCGTTGGACGGTACGCACAACAGCTATTGAAGCAATATTGAAAAACTATCCTGAATTAGTCGTTGCACTGAATGAAATTCAAAGTGGATCCAATGACGAATATTCAAGAAGAGCAGCAGGTTTATTAGCATTGTTAGAAAAGTTTCAAACTTTCTTTGGTCTTCAACTATCCCTTCTTTTATTTTCATCAGCTGAGCAACTTTCAACGACACTACAAGGAAAAAACATTTCAGCAGAAGATGCATTTCAAGCTGCAAGCGGATATATTAACCATCTAGAACGCATCAGGAGTGAGGATAAATTTGATCAGTTTTATTCAGACGCTGTGCAGAGCTCAGTTGAGTTAACAGATCCGCCAATTCTACCTCGACAAAGAAGAATGCCTGCAAGGCTAAATGATGGCCAAGAGAATCATCATTATACTGAAGTAAAGGTTTATTTTCGTCAACAATTCTTTGAAGTTATCGATTCTGCTAAAGGTGAAATTCACCGTCGATTTGACCAAAAGAATTTCAAAGTCACAAGGCTGATTGAAAAACTTCTTTTGGATTCTGCGAACGCAAAACACGGACAGATACCTGATTTGCTGCTGAACACGTATAGAGGAGATCTCGATTTTGCCAAGTTAAAGGTTCAACTGGAGATGCTCCCTAACCTTCTTCAAGGAAAATTTAAATTGGTATCAAAACTTGAAACTATTTGCGATGCCTTTAATGAACAACCCGTTTGCAAAGTTATGCTAAAAGAAATTCACAAGCTGCTGAAGATTTACTTCACTCTTCCTGTCACTACAGCAACTGCCGAACGAACCTTTTCTTTGCTTAGGCGAATTAAGACCTATTTGAGAAGCACAATTTCCCAGCAGCGTTTAAATCACTGTATGATCCTTCATCTTTTTAAGGAGAAAACGGATAATCTCGACTTAATCCGTATAGCTACAGAGTTTATTAAACGTAATGAGAGGAGAAGAAATCATTTTGGTTGTTTTTAAGGCTATCGTTCATATTTTCTCTCTCTCTCTCGCATATGCTTATATAGAACTATTTCACTATTATTTTCTTATTTACGACATATTTTAATAACATTTACCTATGTTTAATGATAAAAAGAGTTCAGTACTACTTTAAATTGAGTACATTTATAAAAATGTTTGTACATATTTTATTCGTTTTGTTTGATAATAATTATAGATTTGTTATATTATCTAAATTGCTATTGTCTTTTTTTATTGGAAACTTAAATGTTCAGCCCCCCCAATATCAAATATCTTCCTACACCACTGCATTATGCAAATGTCTTCTGAATAATTATTTTATTGTTTTTTTTAACCAATCAAAAACATTGAAATTGCCATACATGTGGTGTGCCACAGTTTGGTATTGGAATGTTTTAGATTGCCAATCCATGTGTATAAGAAAGATACAATATCTATGATATATCCAGATGTACTTCTGAATAGATATTCCAGTTTATATTTATACAAAAAGAAAATTATGTAATATAATAATAAAACTTCTATTAAAATATGTATGTGTTCCTTTTTTTAAGAAGTTAGATTAGACTCTGCTCAGATCTAATTCTACAGCAATTCCCATGGATGGACTGTTCATGTTTAATTACATGAGAATTCCTGTGGATATAGACACTACCTACACTTAACGCAATAATTAGATGTCATTATTCTGTCATTTTATTCTGTAGTGTAAAATAAAATTAAAACTGGAAGTCAATTTTCTTTTTTGTATGAGACGATTATGTTTACCACCTCCTATTTTGCTGTATATTTCAAAATAATCACTAACATTTCAAATAATAGACTTCCTGATGGTTTAATTCAGACAGTCAAAAATTTTAAACACGTAACAGGAACTAGACGCTGTTTGCCAGTTATATAATTTATTACTCAATGTAATTTAATTTTTATGTAATAACACATTGAATTAAATAATATAGGCGAAGGTTTTAGTTCTAAAAAATACAATTGTTCTGCATTATATACTCCAAATTTATTATTTAATTGAGAATTACGTTACACTCTTTAACAATAATAGATTTAACAAAAGATTTAAAAATGTGCGATAATATTTGTTAAGCATTTGAAATTGTAAAAGTACATATTGATTATAAACATTAGTGTTAGCTAATGCTAGCATTTATAGCTAATTTTTACCATTCGAATTTTATAAAAAAGTATGTTGTATAATTGAAATGTTTTTAAATGAATAAAAAAAGAATAATAAACTGAATGATGAATTTAACGCTAAATTTCGTAGGTGTTATTTATGCAATTTTATTAGTTTTACCTCTGTACTTCATTTCTGGATAGTAAAGAAGTTAGAACAATAACTTTTAAATACTTCCAAATAGCCGGGTAATTATAGTTTGTAATATTTTATTCATATAAGTGCTAAATAACGGGTGATAATATTATATCTAATTTGTAATTACTTGATATTTCAAAACATTAAATTGCAAATAATGTTCTCTATTATCTGAAGTTTTAATTAGTAGCTTATTGTTTTTAAATTATAGCTTTAATATGTACTATTTATATATATAGAAAAATAATTATTACTCTTGTATTAGCTCTAGATAGAAAAATCTTACAAATGTAGAATAGTTAAATTGGTAAAAGACATATACCATGAACAGGTATGTAAAATTAATTTTTTGTTTAAATTTCAAAAGATGACTTCTTATTATGCCTATAATGAAATACTGATGTATTAAATATGTGTGGTGTATAGTTTTGATAAACGCTGTACTTACCTAATACCTTAGCCACACGGGTGACTGTGTTTTTTAAGGTAGTGATTATATTGTTCCGCGACGGAACAATAAGGGAAATGCTATTGTTCTGCATGGAACTTTAAGCACATTTTGGCTATTGTTCTGTTGAATATTTGATTTATTATTCTTTATCTAACTAACAGTAACTCTTGTACTGTAGTCTGTCTGTAGTTATTCTTATGAAATTTATTAATGATAGCATTATTATTCCTTATTGTAAACATTCCTTTGAAAAAATAAGACATAATGCTAATTTAATTATAACAATGTCAACAGATTGTCAAATGAATTAAATGTTGTTCAAACAAATCAAAGTACAGTTTATAGAATCATATAATTAATAATGTATATAAACATACTATGTAAATTCTGAACACTAATTATTTAAGAATACCAAAACAAATTTAACAACAATTTCCATGGAATTTTTGGAACACAATAAATAGATTACCTACAATACATCTATAAAAATATTATATTATTTTATATGTTTATAATTGTAATATGTTGTGGACCAAATTGAAATCCCAACGAATTAGTAATTGGTCGGACCAATTACTAATCAGGCCGACCAAATAAAACTCCTTTCTAAATTGTAAAAGACTGTAAATAATTTTATAACAATCTACTATTAATAATATTTCTTTTAAAAATATATTAAAATCAAAAAAATAATTCTTTTAAAATTATTTTAAACAATTTCTATTTCATTGGACCAAATACAAATGGTATTTTAGAAAATATTAATAATAATGGTACCTTTTCAAATAGTAATAGATTGTAAATAATTTTATAACAATCTACCATTAATAAGAAAAATATTAAAAACAAAATAATAAATCTTTTGAAATTATTTTTAACAATTTCTATTTCATTGAATCAAATACAAATGGTATTTTAAATAATATTAATCTGGCTGATGAAATAAGAATCCCTTTCAAATTCTACATAATTTTATTACAATTTATCATTAATAATAGTTTCTTTAATTAAAATATTAGAAATGAATTTTAAATCTTTTAAAATTCTATTTTTAACAATTTCTATTTCATTGGACCAAATACAAATGGTGTTTTGGAAAATCTGAATCTGGCTAACGAAATAAGAATCCCTTTCAAATTGTACATAATTTTATAACAATTTATCATTAAAATATTAGAAACAAAGTGTAAATCTTTTAAAATTCTGTTTTAAACAATTTCTATTTTGTCGGACCAAATACAAATGGTGCCAGTTTTACACATGTCAAATCATTCCAAGCAAAGGGACTGTCAGCAAACAGGTTTAACTACCTTCATATAAAAATCTTGCCACATGTGATGCCTGGATTCAAGGATGACTTCCTTCAAATGATCCTTCGGCCTTTTGAGTGTAAAGTGGTGTTGGAAAAACTGTACAATAACAACTAATTATCATTATCTCATATTCAATTATGTATATCCATTATTGTTTTATTTGGTCATCATAATTACCATGTTTTATCTATGTTATATTCTGAAAATTAACAATAATTTTAACCTTTTATCTTTAAATTGCTTCTCCTGAAAAATTTCTATGTCAAAAAATGGTGCAACCAACAAAATTCAAAGTGCTATAAATTTTTTTGATTGGTGGTTTTTCTTCTGCTTTTTTATCTGAAAAATAACATTACATATTTTTCAGAATCAGTTATTATTCATTTTTTTCAACAAAACTCTAAGGGGGGTGTTTTTTAAAACACGCTCCTTATATACCTGGTTCTGACTGTACTTTTCGATCTGCTAACCTAATTAGCAAAAGATGTAATTGTCATTACTCATAACTCCAGATGACAACGGAACTGATTAATAAATTATGTAAGACAATGACTAATTTAGCACAACCAAATGTTAGAATTGGCAGTTAGAAACAATCTAATCAAAATGATAAACCTTGAGTGTGCACTTTGCATGATAAAAATAAACAACAACAAATTATTATATAAATATTATTTTTAAGTTTAAATTAATTTGATTACATTCTCCCCTTTTTAAATATTTCCTCCGGAAATTTTGACTTGGGTGCTACAAAAATGCTGATATGGTCATGTATGTATGTATAGGTTTTGTATGAGTGCGTGCCATCCCTGCTGAAGTAAATTCTTTTTTTTATTATTTTAATCAATATAGTGGAAATTGTACAACATTTTTAAACTTAAGTTCAGGTAGGTAAAATAGTACATATTACTTTTTAGGATAAATATAACAATAGTTATTATTTACTACTTATTAGTACAAATTGTGCAACGATATTTACCAAACTGGTCACATCCCACAAGACTTAATGCAATCTCACACTTATTTTCGGTGGTATCGCAGCAGCAGCATCAGTAGCAGGAGGAGCAGCAGGAATTGCAAAAGCAGTAAATGATAAACAAGCAAATGATGCAGAATACAAAGAAGAAGTGAGACATAATAAAGAATTTGAAAAAATAGCTAAAGGTTCTGGCTTAAAAGAGGATGTTGTACAAGTTGGAAAAAAGCGCTAAAAGAATTAATTGGAAAATTAGGAGATCAAATAGTAGTGGAAAAACAAGGTGATGGGTTGTATCTTCGACCAATGAAAAATGGCTCTGGAATTTTCTTAAGTAGAAATCCTTATAAAAAGTAGATATTTTATTTTTTATTCTTAAAAAATGCCTTGGATAGCGCCACACGAAGAACATAGCTTTTAAGAAGAAACTGAAACTGAAAGAGATGGATTTATGAATGGTTTAGGTTCTATACTTTCCTCAACTAAAGATTTTGTACAAAATAATAAAGAGGTAATATCTTCTGGAGCTAAAGTAATAGGAGCAACAGCAGGAGCGGTTTCAAGTATTTAAAATGCAGCAAAAGAAAAAACAAAATTAAAAGAGATTCAATTAGTAGCAGAAGCAAGAAATAAAAGAATCGAGCAACAAGAAAAAAATAAACTAGATAAACAAAGTAAAAGCAAAACCATAAGTAAAGATAGTTTAAATAAAATAAAAAATCTTTAAACGAAGTTCGAGCTTCTGTGAAGCGAGTTTCTCTGAAACGGTTGAAATATCCCAAATTTTCTTTTTAAAAAAATGTCAAAACAAATGATCCAATCTATGACACACATTCATCACTTAAACAGTATTATAATACTGAAGAATAAGAAATTCTAGATGTACAACTTACAACATCTTCAGCTCAAAACTTATCCTCAGCAACTGGAAACCTAGTTTTTGAAGTAAATAATTTAACAAGATTTTTATTTTTACGAGTTGCATGGTTTCAATGTGATTATAAAATAACCAAAAAAGCAGAAGTAGTTGCGCTTTCATCTACTGAAATAGTTTTAGAAAATAATTTCTTTCTAAACCTATTTTCTCAAATTGAACTAAAAACAGGTAGTAAATCAATTGAACTAATTAGAAACAGTGGTGAAGTTGACACGATGTTAAAACTAATAATATGGCCAAAGAATTGTGATTTAAATTCAGGATTTCTCCCAGATGTTGGAAATGGAGGAACTGTTATAACAACAAATATAGAAATTAAAGCTGAAAATCAAGCTGGTGCTTCTGCTCAAGATGTGATAACTTCTAGAAACACCAGAATAATTGAACTAGAATCTAGATTAGATACTTTAGCAAACACTTCCTTTTTAAAACGCAAAGAGCTATATCATCAATCTTTAGACACAACTTTTCAATGAGGATTTATTAATTTTCCTCTTTGCCCAATGTTTGGATTCTTAGAAAGAAATAGAGTAACTTTTGGTTTACCATATTATTTAGAACTAAATCAAAATATAAATCAAAATAAAATATTTTATGGAGCAGATGCAGCTCAAGATGCTAAATTTCAAATGACAAAATTAGTTTTAAGAATTCCAACTTATAAACCAATTGATTCAATAAATCAAAAAATGCTTCAATCATTAGATAAAAATATAAAATTTTAATATTTATCTAGAAATGCGTTTACACAAATAAATATCCCAAATAATGAAAAAATATATACATGGAATTTAGCCGTTTCTAAAAATGTAGGAAGATATTTATTTTTAGGTTTTAAAACAGATGATCTAGCTATTGTTTCAAATAATAATACAAGATTTATAACTAAAGATGGTACAAATCCAGCTGCAAATTACATAAAAGAAGTTCATGTTGAATTAAATGGAAAAAGATACCCAAAATACCCAATTCGAATTGATTCCTCTCAAAATATATTATTATTATTTTGAAATGTGTTTAAAATTTAATAATGTTCCACCTCTAGATTATAATAGTTTTGGTTTAAATAATGCAATTGGGTGTTTCGACCTAACTTCTCAACCAGATGATATGCTTGGAGTTGGAGCTCAGCTTCAAGTAATTATTACAAAAGAAGGAGCGTTAAAAATAACAGGTTATGCTTTAATGCTAGAAGAAAAAGAAAATGTTATTAAAGTACTAGATCGTAAAATGAATACTATAGAGTAGAGTTTCAAATTTCTTTTTTAAAAAATGCCTAGAATAAAATTTAGACATAATGAAATATTTCCTAATAATCCCTTCTAATGTGCATTGTTGGACAACCCGGATGTGGAAAAATCTTATTATACATTTTTAGAAGGGTTGTAATATTTAGATAAATCAACTGTTAATGCATTATTTCATAAATTTGAATCAGATGAAGATTTATAAGAAGTAGATGAAAAAGCTTTATTAGAAAATTTAATTGATGAACTAAACCCTGCCCGAAACGAAACAGGAATCAAAGTTAAGATATCTTCTCAGAAATCAGATTTTAATATATAAAAATTAAACAAATCTAAAAAGAATTTAATAATATTTGACGATTGCATTGAAGAGAAAGATCAATCAATTCAACGTAAATTTTATACCTCTGGAAGACATAGAAATTGTCACTGTATTTATCAATCTCAAACTTTTTATGATAGATAAAGTCATAAGAAAAAATACAAACGCATTTTTCTTATTTAAATTAAATTCAAAAGATTTAACATCTGTTATGCCATCAGTTGATCATGGAAAAAATATAAAAGATTTAAAAAATATTTGTAATGGAATTTGGAGTGAAAGATATAAATATATTTTTATAAACACATTAGAACCAAAAGAGAATATTCATATTGAAATTGTATGAAATTGTATGAAACTTTCTTATTAGGTACTTCTTTTTTAGTAATTTTCTTATATAAAAAAATGGGAACTAAATAGGTATCAAAAACGAAGAGATGAATATTTAAAAAATACTCCTACATATGTAAAAACTTTTGAAAATTTAAAAGAAAGAATTTATCAAAAGAAATTAGATAAATTAGGTTTCGAAGAAAATTTAGACAAATTGTTTAAACCATAGAGTAGTGATAAACTCCTTACTCTATGGTTTAAACCAATCACTAAGTCACAAAAAGAAGAAGGTGTTTTAACTAGAGATAAACTCGGATCTGAAGGAAACTTAACTAGAGATAAACTTGGATCTGAAGGAAACTTAACTAGAAATCAAGCAGAAGAAACGTTCCTTTAAAACAATAATAATCCCAGAAAATGTAAAAGAACTAAGAGATAGATTGCAAATATTAACATCTGCTTATAAAGAAGGACAACTTAATGTTTTTAATGAAATTAGTGCAATAGCCAAAAAATTATTAGATAAGAAAGTTATTACATCTGATCAATATAAATCTTTTATAAAATTTCTCCCTAAAAATTAACCGAAAACATGGAGGCATTAAAAAAATTAAACCATGATCTAAATGATAAAGAAGAGATGGTATTTATCTTAGAAGGAAATTCTTCTGATCTAGATGTACAAATGGAAGTTGTTAAAGAATTAGATCCAAGTAGAACTTATAAATTAGTTCTAAGTTATTTTTTCAGTTTATAATGCAATTCCAAATGTTACATTAAAAATTTTCGCTGATAATGGATGGAAAGATATTACAATTCCTCCAGGAAGTTATGAAGGAGCAACAATCAATTTAATTATAGCAAACGATGGTGGTATAGTAAATGAAGAAAAATTGAATATAGAATTTAAACCCAACATAAGTTTAAATAAGTTTTATTTAGTTTCAAAAAATAATAGACAAGTTGATTTTAATGTAGATAATTCAATAAATGAGTTGTTGGGATTCAAAAAATAAATTTTTAATCAATCTACAACAGCACCAAACATTTCAAATATTACAAATGGAATAGATTCACTAAATATTCATTGTATTTTAGTTCAAGGAGCTTATAAAAATGGAAAACCAACAAACATTATTTATTCCCTTCCATCATTTACTGTTGATCTAGGAATTAGAATTATTGAGCGACCTTTTCATCAAAGATATTTGCCAGTAATAACTAATGATATAAATAGAATTCATTGTGAAATAAAAGATAATCTAGGGTTAATAGATTTCGGTGATGAGAAAATAATGATAGAATTACATCTTATAAAGTGAGCAAATTTTTATTTCTTCGCAGAAGTCATCGTTTTTCTTCGAAAACTATTTTATTAGAAGAAGAAATTTCTTTTTCTTTTATTAAATGTCAAACAGATTTGGATATATTAGTAATAAACAACTACTATTTCAAAGTATAGGCTCACTGATCAACTGAACGAAGTTCGCGCTTCTTCGAAGCAACCGAATGAAATTTACATTGTAGAAAAGAAAACTTATAAAGATTTTATAAATCAAGGAGAATTTCACACAATTAGGTATATCAGCTCATTTAAATCTGTTAACTGGAGTTTATTATTCTGAAGCAAACAGATCAAATTCTTCTCAACCTTTCATTATAGATGGATTAGATACTTATTTTGAATCTAAAACAAAGACAACTAATGAATATACAATTATTTCATTATTTGTAAAAAAGAAAAAAACAATGATGGAAGAATAATTACAACATCATCTACTGAAAATCATATATTTGGTTATCATGGAACTAAAAAGAATGTAATGTATTTAAATCAATGGATTTCAGATAAACAGGATGAAGATGATTCGAAAGGACATTTATATTGTTTTACTCGTTCTAAAAAATCAGGAACTTCATCCAATAAAAATTTATGGGAAATAAAAGTAGTTGACAATGAAATCCAAGTTGAACATCTTATTATTAACAATTATCATAGAGATGCAGAAATCAATGCAAGGTTTACAGTTGGAATGAATGATTTTAATGAAAGTGGAGCTGGAGAATTGTATGAATTTTGGGTTCCAAAAAAATCACTTGATATAAAATTTTTAAAAGAAATAGCTAAATTATTTTTTAATTATTAGGTATGGAAATTATAACGAGTTTTATTCAGAATTGCTTTAGCTCTATTTTCTAACATTTTTCCTTATTTTTTTCATCTATTTCTTTTACATTTTTACTAATATTTTCCAAATTTTATTTGTTTCTTTATCCCATTTATTTAATTCTTTTGATTTTTTAGGATTATACATTCCTTCCGTCTCTTTATCCCATTTAGATTTTTTACTTTTTGTATGATCTTTAAATACAGAAAAATCATAATCCTTAAAAATGAAAGATCACAAGAAGTAAAAAGTATTAATAAATATTCTGCATTTTCAAATTTCATTAATATTGTAATACTATTTTCATTAATCTCAATTGATGAATTACCCACAATTTTAATTTTTTCACGATTTCCATTATTTAAAATATAGAATCCACAAAAGATATGAATTATTACATCTTCTCCAAAATGAAATGTTTCCTTTTCACCCGAATTGCTAATTTTAATTTTTTTTTCTTAATTCTAATGGTTCATTATTAAATCTAACCACGATTTTTTTATATATTACCAAACTTGCATAAATATATTTCTCTGTGATGCATTTTATTCTATGGACATTATTTTACTTATTTAATGTTATTGCAATGTTAGGTACCTACATGGAGCGACCGAATGAAACTGAGGTAGTGAGTGAGGTAGGATAGCTATCTCGATCACTACTTCTTCTTCTTAAAATATTGGCCGAATGGAA
>JAUYWI010056056.1:0-16869 GCA_034780595.1 Parotoplana pacifica
AAATATATCAAGACAAAATTTTAGCGAGAAAATAATTATAGATTTGAATTCTGCATATCAATATTAGTCAGTAGTTGGATACTCTATGGTTGATATACTGGGGATAGACATCAAATCTATTTTTAGCGAAGTCTACGAGGCAGTTATTACATTTAGTAAAAATATTGATTTTGGTTGCTAGGGCTATTTTAATACGTAACAGCCAATCAAAAAATCATCATTGAAACCGCTATAGTTAACTTAGTGGAGATAGACACCAAAACTATAATTATCGCATGTTTGTAATCTAATACCTACCCATATTTTATTTTTCCGATTTTCTGATAGTTTTATGTAACATCTCAATTAACAACATACTCTGATGACATCTCGTAAATACAGTAAATAAGAATAAATTGCTTACTAAAATTGTTTTAGTAATGGATTTTACAACGAGCAAATCAGCCAACTTATTGATACTCTTAATTTGCTCATTAATATCTTTTTCCTTTGGAAATGGTCTAAAATAAATTTAAAAAGAAAATTAGACGGATGACTGTTTTGCGATGAATTTTTTGCGACCGTATACATAGATGCAAATATGTGCTGTTTGATCCTTAGAGTGCTCATTTCCAAATTATGTATTGTCAATTACCGTCCCACACCGCTTAAAAATGTACGGTCTAGTCACAAATAAACACATCCATATGGTGATACAAAACGCTGTCCGAAGGATCAAAAGAACGGTCACGATGAGGATTCTATTCTCATATGGAGATACAAATGGTCTTTATTGCGATCGCAATAATATTGGAATAGGTTGTATCTTTATTACTTGATGATTAATTTTCCGACTTGGATATTCAGAGAAACTTTGTTAAAATAATATGAAGATCTAATAGGAAATTCTTTATAGATATAGTTTGGACAAAAGTAACAATTATTCTGCTGATCTTCCGTATATTAACAAAATTATTTATACATTCTGAAGATCTAAAATGATGGCCATAGTTGGTCTGATTATGATGATGAACATAATTATTCCGATCTTGTCGTCTTGGCTGATGAATGTATTGCGTGACCCCCAGGGTTTATTGTACCCACTGTGCAACTTAAGACAAACCATTTTTAATAGTACTCATATTACATATACAATAAGCATTCAAACCTTTGCTTCTCAAAAGTTTGATTATTAAACCACACTGACTCTAGGACTACACTGATAGTTTTTAATACCAAACATAATACCTAAACTAAAATATTTTCATTCCCTAAAAATTAAAAATAAACAATGAAGTATTGACAACTTAGTCTGATATAACATAATACAAGTCAGTATTGGTTTTTAGCAGATTTTAAATAATAACCACAAATACGTACAAAAAGCTGATATTTTCAGTTGTATTTTCCGAAATGTGCTCATAAAGTAAAAAGCAAGAATTGATAATAATAATGAGCAAACAAACACAGCTTATTACTGTAAGTGGATGAAATATGTTGAACGATACTGCTAGCAAACATAGGATAATCATTGCTATTGCACTTTCTTTAGGATTCTTCCAATAAATAACATCATTAACTAAAATAGGAAAATAGAAGCAATACATTTAAAATCAGTCTAAAAAATAGATAGTAAGGTCAAATTTTATTATGCCATGTGTTAGAGTTAGCTTAGTGGATTCCAACACTACGCAGATTGTATTATACATTTTACAACGATATTTGTCTTGCACCTTACCCACCAGAGCTCGGCCTATCATCTATTATAATTTAAACAAAAAAATTCACATATTTAAAAAATTTATACTACAATATTATTATTTCAAGAAGTTAGTCTACTTTTTATATTTTGTATTTTTAGACCATGTCCAAATAAGGATCATTGGGCTTTAATAAGTAAAAAAAAATTATAGCTTTAAAAAATTATATTTGGCTGTTAAATGCATGTCCAAATTTGGAGTATTGGACTCTGATGGATTAAAACCAAAAAGAAAAAAATATGTCAGGTTTGTGGGATAAAGTTTGATATCACAGTCTGAAATGATCTTGTAGAGTTTTTTGGTGTAAAGAATATTGACATTGGTGTATTGGTCATCTGCTGGCCCCCTAAAAATACGAGTTTGGGCCAAAATGGGCAAAATGTATTAATCTCATAGGCTATTGAGAATCTCCTTTTAAAGGGTTTAATGTTGATATTATTTTTGCACCATGTGGACTTACTTCTATTATGTGCCTAACAATTTAAGTTTGACTTGAAATTTGGTGGACAGGGTTGGGTATAAGGGCTTAGAAACCATAGGTAGAATCTCGGCTCTTTGTTGGCTGGCAAAGGGCACATTCATTTTATGCGGAAAAGCATTACCGCCAACGGATATAATGAATACGTCATTTAGCGTACAAGTGATATATAATTACTTACAGCAATAACATGTTGAAGGCTTATACAGATTTAATCTAGGCAATGGTTTCAAACAACTTTGGCAGAAAGCAAAGCGGAAACTATTGTTAATATACAGGGTGTCCCTAAATGATTACCCTGATGTGAATTTTTTTTTAAAAGTTTACTTTTGGAAAAAAATATTCAATGATTAATACAAGTCATGCAGTGCATGACAGTTCAAAATTAAGTATTAAAATTATCTAACCAATGTTCTTACTTAATGAATTTCCACATGTGCCCCATTAGTGGCACAAAATATCAAAACGATATTCAAGTTCTCGCCAAACACGTTGCAACATTTGTGAGTTAATTGTTGAAATTGCATCACGAATGCGTTCTTTCAATACGTGGATATTTGGCACAACTGTTGAGTAGACGATATCCTTTACATATCCCCACATGAAAAAATCCAGTGGCGTAATGTCTGGGGATCTCGGGGGCCATAAGGTTGGCCCATCTCTGCCGATCCATCGATTAGGAAATGTTTTGTTGAGGGTGTCTCGAACAGAATGTGCCCAACGAGGGGGTGCTCCATCTTGTTGGAATATGACAGTTGGTTGTCTGTCCTGTAGCTGGGGTATGGCGTAGTTGATAAGCATATCCAGATACACGAGACATCAAAATTACGTAAAAATGCGTAGGTATGTTAAAAACAGGGTAATCATTTAGGGACACCCTGTATATCTATGTCTTAAATTTAATGCATCTACTCATATTCCCTACCACATAGACATCTAAAAACGTGAAAATTTTACCCCCCCCCCAAAAAAAAAGAGTTATAGCATTTGTCTCGTTACTTTTGGGCCAGCCCTTGTAATATTGTAAAAATGTCTCTTTGTTATAATATCTACATAATATTTACAAAATAAATGCACGCATTCTTCATGCATTCATAATCAGGTTTCTGCATGTAGGTACATTGTAATTGAATTAATCTACAAGATTTGCACGTAAGTATGTAGTTGCTGAACAAAATATACAATGTCTACATATTTAGAAAATGTGTCTAATTGAGTTTCAACTAAACCAGAAATGCTCATTGAATTTACACATTTGGTATGTACGTACCAACGACTGTCTGTTTTGTAATTAAGCATGGTACATTTTTTTAATACACCGAGTTAGAGGAATCATAAATCTGTCCCATAACTTGATTAGATGTGGTTGCCTAAAAGTAAAAAAATAATAATAAAGAGGATTAATTTTCTGTTAAATAGGAGTTCAATTCTTAATTTTCTATACTTAACGTCAACAATCTTTGTGGGTATTTCGTTTGATAGTCAGAATATTCACGAGTATGCAATGCAAATATTTACTAAGCAAATGCCAGAAAACAATGAAAATATGTAAAACCACATTTTATAAAACTTAGGTTACATATTTACGAAGAAAATCCAGTAATATTCCATGTAAATTGTATTACGGTTTTAAAATAGAGATAGCAGAAATTGGGCAGATAAATATTTTTTACTTGGATATTATTTGCAAATCTGAAACCATCTCACGATGAGCAATGAGAAACATTTCTACTTCACTTTCAGTCCATTCAGCATGACGAAACAATTCAATTAACTAAAATAAGAAAATAATTATGGAACAAATTTTAAAATGCAACACAAATAGACATTTTACAAAATACATATCGATCAATATTTTGTGAAGTTAAGATAAAATATGAATGCATTTTACTTTGTCGACGATATCCACAAAAAGATCTCGAACATCACGCGCATGGTTTAAGCCGCCAGCAATTGACACTAATGATTTAGAATAGTTCTACAAAAACAAACAAAATACTTCTGAAAATAATTTATTTAATCAAAAATGATTTACTTTAGTCAAAATAGTTTGTCATCTTAGTCACTGCACTAAGTGTAGATAAACTAATTTCATATCAGTATCTAATCTACTAGATTTTACAACATAAATAGGTAGCATTTCATTGCGAGGTCATGATACAATACCTACACCTTTTACTTAACAGGTACGACTAAAGTAACACAATATTCAGTAGACCAATAAATCTATGATAATAAACGGATCACCCACTAATAACATTGTGGTTTTCTTAATCAAAATGCTAACAAATTATACTTGTCTTGTTAGAAAATTAAGTACAAAGTAGGTACCTTCTGTATTATATTTTCTTTTGTAAAACGTTTATCATCCTAAGTGACTGCAGCGGACAGCTATTTATCTATTTCGTTCATGATTTTCACAGACTTTTTTTTTGTAAAAATAATAACATCAACATTGGATTCTAAACTAATCGAAATGAACTTGAACCTTATATAAAATAAAAAGCCTAAAGAAAACAGGGTAGCATACACATACAAGAAAGTGCCAACATTATGAAGATGTTAGCTTACATGGGTTCATAAATGAAACACACAGCAATCTAGTGATCTCAATATATCAGTAAATTAGTTGATCAATCAAGATGTAACTATGCATATTCAAAAATAAAAATACAAAACATACCCGAAAATTACTTTCCACGTCTAAAAGAACTTTTTCACTAACACGATTTCTTATTCTTGCATATACCGAACTAAAATGGTTAAATATTTAAAGTTAAATAACAAACTATACAAACGAGAAGCAAAGTAATAGTTGTGTTAGTGTTTTGGATGTTGAACATTAAGGTTTGTTTAAAACGGTTGTCCTATTATTTTAATGTCTCGATGTGACCGAATAACATGGATTATATCGATTTTGGCTGATTTGATCGATTTTTTTGTAAAAATAATTCTAAATTTAGAAAAAGCGTCATATGTTGTCTTAACCCTTCGTTGTGCCACCAATTTTTGTCCATCAATTAGTGTCGCCGTCCTTGGGGGGAATCATGACCTACCCCCCCTAGAAAATCATATTTCCCACGGACCGATTTGGATGACATTTGGAAGGTCATAAAAACTTGAAATTTGGTGGGTAGGTCTACTGGGAACTCAGTAATATTTAATGCATAGAATACTCTTTGGGAAATTGATTGATTATCGATTTTTTGCCACAAACCGATATTCAAGATCCAAATACTTCAAATGGCTCTAAAATCAAAACGAAGCTTCTATAGTGCTAAAATTTGAAATTTATCACAACAAAGCTATTTGAAATAATGTATTAGAAAACTGGAGTTCTAGGATAAGGGAACAGTGATCAGAGAGGAGTTTGATACCCTGTTTATTTTTACCAAAAGTTAATCTTACTTTTTGTGATCATCAAGAGTATCTTTTTTATCTGTAAGTATCTTCAACTCTTTGAGATCTTGGAAAAATGAACTGTCCAAGTCGACATCCATGTCACCTGGATCAACAGGACCTGCTAATACATAAACAACAATATGGTCACTAGAACAACATTATGTTGGTTTATTGTTTTAATCTAAAACAAGATCAACATTTAAAAAAACTTAAAACTGATTAGTGAATGTAGCAGAAATTTCAAATAGCAAAAATAGACAGCAGAGTTATACTTATTTATTCGTTTTTGTTCTAAAACTGTACTAAATAAATCAGCAAGAAAAAGTTCAAATTTAATTTTATAAATTCATGATTGACTTACTTTTAGATCGATAAGACCAATGTGACATTAATTGGTTTGCACAAAAAGCAAAATCACCAAAGGTCAGATAGGTCAGTTTCTTTTTACTTAAATCAAATCTAAAAGTCAGAAGAAACTGTGACAAAACATTCAAATGAAAACATTTTCTTAGTACTCTCTTACATAATATATTCTAAGATATTTGAAATTGACCACAATTTGATTTGATTCTTCTGGTAGAAACGAAATCATTTTAACGATAAATGAGGATACAATATGTATTCCACTCTCCTTGGTTCAATTTGGATGTCATACTGTACAAAGATGTAAGTTTTATAAATAGTAACTTTATTAATAAAATAATTGCTATCTGGAATTATAAAACATAATTTAACCAAACTGACCAAACCTCATTTTATATCAGAGTAACACAAAATTAGTACTATCCAAATCAAATATCAATTTATAAAATTTTATAATACAAAAAAATTATTTTGAGTTTAAAGTACAAAAATTTTAATTAATAAATATTTAGAGAAGCAATAAAAGAAAATTCATCTTTTTGAATTTCCAATTTCTAAATTATAGCTTTTTCTAATGAAAGAATTGATTCATTTGGTCAATAATTCCACCCACTGGTGTACCCTTTCACAAGATGGACGACATTTCTTTAGTTACAACCAGCAGACTCACTTATTATTGGAAATAAAAACTATGGCAGCATACTGTTGAGCAAGTGATTCTGCCAAACAGTAGCAGGTCTTGATGTTCTCAACAAGGGATCCAGGCATGTCCTCGACACATTTAAAAACTCGACGTAAATTGTCAAACTGTCGACGACAACTTCTCAGTGCAACATTGGCTTTCTCGCTGACTTCTTCGCAGTCATGTCGACGATCTCTTGATGACAACTTCTTGCCCAATAATTCTCGAATAACCAATTCGTCTAGTTCATAATACCTATAATAAAAATGAAATTTTTACCAGCTTAATCATCAAAACTATTTTTTTAACTATTTAGTGTACAATGGTTTGTAGAACGACTCAACCAGTGGCCATGGATTCTGTCAACATACAAGATTCGGTTGTGACCAGTTTTTATTTGATCGAACCCTAGTATAGTGGCCCTCATAGACTAACAACCTCAAAAATGAAGTTTTTTATTCCTCATTTTAGAGCTATTTTGGGCAAAAATATCAATTTGTAGTCCAAAACATCAGAATTTTGTTTTAAAACATCGATTTGCATTTATTTAGTTCTTAGTGGACTAACACATAAAATTTGAAGGCATTGGAAGAACATTTTTTGGGTTTATGTAATGACATCATCAACAAAAATAAATCTGTCGATGAATCTTACAAGGTACCTATCAGTGTACCAAATTGCATCCCATCACAATTGATACACGGAAAGTTAAACACGTACTTTCATAGTCTATAGCCATACTTAAATTTCAGTGCTATCGTTAAATCTGTACTTTCAAATATTTTTGTAAAGTAGAATACGAGTTTCCAAAATTCCAAAATTTATTGGTTTCGTTTTTTAAGTCTAGAGTACGGAATTAATGATTTGGGTCTTAGGGGAGTTGTACAACCTGTATCCTCCCGTTACCAGCGGCAATGTAAAACCCGATACCACTCAGTTACATGTGATAGATTTCTTCACATATGACTAAAATGTTACTGAGCTGTTGTTATAGTCATCAAAATGCAAACAAATTTATTCTTCTCGTGTCACACCATTCTACTATTCAATACCTACAGGTTTATTTGGGTAATTTTGAAGCAGGCAGACGATGACAGCAGAATGCAGGGCATATTGCCAAGTAGGTGTCAATCATAACAGACAAAATATTGGCAAAGATAATATGTATGTACATAATTAAATTCAATGATGCTTGATAAGAAAATGTCGACTGAGATTTGTTTTATACCTTACTCAGGTTTTAATATATCGTCTTTGTATAAATTGGCTTACTTGTGAAGCATTTCTAGTTTTGTGACCTGTTCTATTTGATGTAGACTAGACTCTCCTAGAAAAGCAGGAGGGCGGTGCATAGCTGGCTCAAGTAACTGGAATTGAACAAAATGGTTCTTTACATCGGCTTGTAGCATTCCAGTTGATACTCCAAATAGCGCACTCATGCCTTGCTTCTGAAGACATGAACTAGCTTCCTGAACTATTGAAGAAAAATAAATCTAAATGTTAGACAACTTTTATAGATTTTTTTACAATAAAAAAGACAATAAACATTAGATAGAATAGTAGAATAAAATCTTTATTGCAGACGAACATACAAAATATCACATTTATATAAATTTAAAGTAAAATTTAGAATCAAGAATGGGTGACCACTCAATCTGACCAAACAATTTTTTGACTTTTCAAAAAACATTAACATGCCAGTTTTCAATCTTTCATGGGAGAGAAGGATAACTTCTGGGAGGATCTAGGTGGTGTGGGAGGAGGAGCAGTTGTGAGTTGAAGGAAACCTAAATGGACATGTCAGTGAGGAGAACAATGCAGCAGATGTAATAGGAAGAAATGGTGTTGGGATAAGACATGAAGGAGGGGAAAGGATTGTAGACTTTGCAATGACACAGAATGCCAGTGAGGCTGTGCAAAGCAACGATACAGGGAAAAGTAAAGCAATAAAAGATAAAAATATAGAAAACTTGTTGGTAGAAGCAGAAAATATAGAAGAAAAAAAATTGTTGAACAGCTAGGACATAAACTTGGAGAGGAAAAGTCGTGGGAGGTGCTGAGCAGTGTTGTGAGGTAACAAAAGAAGTGTTGGGTGTTAAATCAGGGAAGAAAGGAAGAGACATGGCGGTTGGGCACAGACGTAAAAAATGCTATAAGGAGAAACACGAGAGGAAAAAAGAAAGGGACTTGAAAGAGAGTCAGGAGATGAGTAAAGCATTCAAGAAAGCAAACAGGTGAAAAAATGGTGAAAGATATAACAAATTGGTATGATTCCCGTAGCATAACGTTGAAATGAAAAGATGTAAGGAGCCCAAATGCTACTAAATTTTGAAAAAATAAAAGTAATTAAAGCCTTATATTTCGATGTAAAAAAATTCATAAGCAAGTTAAAAACAAGTGAGAGATTACGTGTACAGACAGGAAACATTCTGAGCTGTAGGCAAGTATAACTCAAAAAGTCAATGCATATGATGGTGAATACAAATCAAAGAATAAACCAGTAGGTACACTAATTGTTGGAAACAGGCAGGCCATAATAACACTTGAAAGAATTTCTCGGCATCGTTCACGTATCTCTAGTATAAGGGAATTCAATATGGCTGATCGCTCCAAGCTGTCCACGAACAAGATGGCTAAAATCCCGGATATACTGCTGCCTATTGCTAGGCCGGAGATCTGATGGTAGCAAGTTCCAAGGTATTCAAAATAGCAGTTTTTAATACGGCTTCCAGCAGATGTTCAATGTGCAGCTCAGTTAGCTTCGAGAAGTCGGAACCTTTCTTTGAGAGTTTGTCCGATACCACCCTGATTGTCTCCGATGGGGAATAGCAGTAAAGAGGGAGAAAACGTCAAGGATGAAGGCTAAGGAAAAGTTCTTTTGGTAGTGGGGTTCAATCACATTATGCAATTCATTAATTATTCGCTACTGTTGAGGTGTGCTAGAAAGTCTTTTAGGAGCGGTTGGAGTATTTTGGACGGAAGCCAGGCGACTTTGCATGTCGGTCCGTTGGGACCACTTTTGTGGGTCTCCGCCTTTATAAGATGGCCCGACAACTCCTTGTAATCTTACAAACTGCCCGATTAAAAATGAAAGAATTTGCAGCAGGAGCTGCTGTGTTTATTCTGCAAAACGCAGTAGTTGCAGTCAATCCTACATTGGCTAATCTATCCGACAATTACACATCAGAGCCAGGGAACACTACAAGACCCAGAAAAGCTCTATATCATCCGTAGAGCTCATTGCGGTGGCTACTTCAAATTCGAGATAATAGCTACAGTACAGACCACAATATCATCGGACTACGGGCAAGAGGCCTTGCTCATTAAAGAGAGAAAATCGGGAATAAATATCCAACTAGAACTAACCAAATTTGCAGAATTGACGTTTAACTTATGGTACTTCTTGTCTCATCATACTATTTTTACGTACTTGTTATTACGGCCTGCCTGTTTCCAACAATTATTGTACCTACAGCTTTGTTCTTTCGTTTGTATTCACCATCATACACATTGACTTTTTGAGCTATACTTGCCTTCAGCTCAGAAAGTTTCTTATCAGTACAGGTAATCTCTCTCACTTGATTTTATCTCGCTTTTAAATAGTTTTTTTTACATCGAAATATAAGGCTTTTTTACTTTTATTTTTTTCAAATTTAGTAGCATTTGAGATTCTTACATCTTTTCATAGTGAAAGATAAAAATGAACAGATACTGACAGGACTTTGGAAATACCGTGGCATCAGAATACCATCACACACCATGAACTTGTGGATAAAAGATTGAGAAAGAATGTGACAGTAACATACCAGCAGTTTGGTTTTATGCCTAAGCGGATTATAAAGGTTGCTATTTTTGCACTGCGGCATGTAATGGAAAAGTACAGGGAAAGAGAGAAAGACATGCACTTGATCTTTATTGACTTGGAGAAGGCATATGATGGGGTACCAAGACAAGAATTGTGGAACTGTTTGAGGCTGAAGGGAGTAGATCAAAAGTACATCAGACTCATCCAAGACATGTACAAAGGGTGTACAACAAAGTTGAGATGTCCTGCTGGTGAGGAGACTGTGGGACTTCATCAAGGATCTACCTTGAGTACATTTCTTTTTGCCTTGGTAATAGACTGTCTGACGGGTAAAGTCCAGACAAAAGCACCATGGGATATGCTCTTTGAGGATGATGTGGTTATCGGATTGGAAATATGGAAGTGTTATCGGACTAGAAATATGGAAGATGGAGCAATGCGAATTAGCAGTCAGAAAACAGAATATTAGAGATGAGGGCAGGCCCTAAGTCAGTAAAGGATGAAGAGATGAAAATGTCGGGAGAATAGCTCAATCAGGTAGAGGAGTTCAAATACATGGGTTCAACAGTTCAGGCAGATGATGGATCTGAGAAAGAAGTAAATAAACGGATACAAGCTGGATGTGGTGCATGGAAAAGGATAACTGGTGTCATATGTGACAGAAAAGTACCAGAAAAGGTGAAAGTTAAACTGTATAAGACATTGGTGAGACCAGCAATGCTGTATGGGATGGAGACTTTGACTACTACAAAAGAGCAGGAAGAAAAGATGCAGATGGTAGAGATGGAAATGCTATGGTGGACCGCAAGAAGTGGAAGAAAAGGATCAGCACTAGTGCCTCCACCTAAATGTGGTTAAAGCTAGAAGAAGATATATTCCATACTTCTATTGTTCAGTATTCTGAAATATATAATATTTGAAAATGATTCAATTGAACATACTTGTTAAACCATCCACCCAAAAATAGAACATCTCCATATCTATAAAAATAGGACTAGTTATCATAACATCAATCCGTTCATCCCAGTCTTGCATAGTTATCTAAAATAAATGAGATTTATGAGTTTGACTTTGTGAGATGAGTAAATTCTAATATCACAACAATCTCAATATTTTTAAAATTACATAGTGTAGCAGAAATCATTCATGCTGCTTAAATTGAGTGTTGATAAAATAATCTCACAATTAATAAGAGAATTATTTTTTGTCTAAAATCCTTTACATACAAAAAACAATCAATAAATAAACACACTAAAATTATAATGCCAAATTTTCAAAATGCAAATGGCATGACTGAATATGCAAAATTACTTCCTTTAGTTAGATTTTTTTAAATTAATGAACTATTAAATGACTGATAGCTACTATTACAGCTACTGCATATAAAAAACATTTTTACAATTATAAATTGCACTTTAAAGAGCTGAAAACTTTCATTCTAAAATGGTTTACAATTTATCTATGAAATATCTGCATAATCTATTTTTTGGAATTTAAATTATATCCATAGAAATAGACTTATGATCAACTCTAATGGTATATTTGATAACATATGAGCCATTATTACCTTAAAAGAAAAAGCAAAAATCAATTCTAAGTTTGTCATTAGATTTTTTAACTTATTTGTACTTTAGTTAATTAATTTAAGGTTTGTACAAAACTAAATGTTTCGAAATTTAAAAAAAAATACAATGAGCATAAAAGTTCTCAAGTCATAATTATAGCAAAATAAGTCTTATTATTCAAACAAATAAAACATCAAAAAATATTTTGAATACTAAAATACAATACTTTCTGATAAAAAATATTATATTTGTATACAATTAATAAAATGTACATGAAAATAACAAGGAGGAATGCTAACATAGTCATAAATTTTTAATGTAGTTTATCACTATGTAATGTATGTATCCACCAAATAACAATCAGAACAAACAATATTGCAATAGAACATATCTTGCTCCAATTATTTGGTACTACCTGTCCTAGATGCATCATAGTATTGAATCTGTTTTAATGTGCTGTGATGAGATGTAACATTAACCAAAACAAGAGTGACATAGCAAATATTAATTTCTTGTTGACCATTACTATGAATGTTTATCAAATACACAAAGGATGTAGAGTTAACCAGATATTTAAAAAAATCTTCTGGAGATATAAATATACCTCCTTTTATCAGTAAATCATATAGAAACAAAACTACAAAACAGCTATCCATTTTAATATTTAAAATATCAAGAAAATGCTGAGTATCCTAAGCACACGAGTATATGGTCAATACAATAATGAAATTCAGTATACAAAGTTCTTTATATTATATATATATATGGAGTTTTAAGAAAAAGTCTATAACAATATGTAAAACCCATTATGGTAAAGAGAAAATTAAGAGAGAGAGAACAAGAGAGAGCAATATAACATCAATTTGGCTACTGCAAAATAAAATACCTATATAAAATAAACAAAGTTATATTTATATTAGATAAATTTAGTCAAATTCTTTATGGTAAATAGTCATGAATAATACAAACATTAAAACTATATTTAAATAATCCAGGTTAATCCAGCATATATATTATACTGGGAGCTAAAGGGGGCTGAAGTAAATCAATGAATTGGGGCACAAAGAATTGATGGGTTCACATGTGCTGCTCTAAAGAGATGTTCAAAAGTAAATGTATAAAGACACACAAGTAATACATGTAGTGTCAAATGCCATTAACAAGCACCAACAAATAAATGTGACAAAATGCATTGATTGACTTCTTAATTTACACTAGAGATGTTCAAAAGTGTCATAAACATTTTCTGATAGTTTTGAAATGTTTTAATCATTATAATCTCAATATATAGTTTTACATGCAAAACATAAAAGAAATTATGGGTAGCATCAAAATTAAAACTATCAAGAGTAATAGTTTCGATTAAGTAAATAATTTGAAAATTAAAGAAGGTGGATATGACATTTTTAAACCTCTGTAGTGTAAATTTTTGTAATCAAAGCAACTTTTCATTGATTTCTCCAGAATAGAAAATACATATGTATGTACATTGACTGTACATTTTTGGTGCTTGTTGATGGCACCTGGCATCACACACACCACTTGTGCAACTTGTCCATTACTTTTGAATTTCCCTAGTGGTTATATGATGGATCCATCAGATCTTTGTGCACTGATTTTATGATTAACCCCCCAAAATTTGCTTTCAAAAGAAAGCTATAGTTAGAAAAGGTTTATAAAAATTAAAAAGTAATTCTATTTAGATTAAATGGCTTAAATGTCACAAAAATATTAAAGTAAATCTCATTATCTATACCTTGATTCCATGTAAACTAAGCTTTGTAAAAGAGTGAAAATAAACAGTATTGATTTAGTTAAAATATTGCATTCTTTTAAAGAATTAGTGGATGCTACACCTTATGTTGCTTCTAGAATTAATGTTCAATTATTTTTGATACCTGTATACTTGTATTTACTTAGTTTTCAACTTGTATATCAATCTTACAATACAATAAAATGTAACTCAATGAAATTGCTAAAATTTAATTATCATTTACAAAATTATTATTGCAAAACTACTTTAGAAGAAGTATCCATTATTAAAGCAAAATCATTGAACATTGAATAGAATAACAAGATCACACTGAATTGTATAAATATGACAAGATGTAATAAAATGTAACCTATCTATTGCAAAAAAATCAATAGAAATTGCATTAATTGATTAACATATATAGCTTAGTACAAGCCAGAGAAAAAATATTTATTTATCAAATCTGTAATATATTAACTCATAGTAAACTCATAACTATCAAAACAGTGTTATCAGATCAAAATCAATTTTAACCAGTATACAAATACACTGAATGGCATAAACTTTGCAACACTTCAATGTAAATTTTGTAAAATCAAATTTTTACTAGTAGCATCTAATGATAACTTCATGCAGTAAGCCAGCAGTTCAATGTCTATGGCTTAAGATATTGAACACAGTTTTCTAGGTTGTAGTATCATTGATTTTCAGACAAATAGATTTCTATTGGATAAAAATTCATTTTAAATGTTGAATGGAGTAGTTTTAATATAGTTTGATTTTAATGTTGTTGAAAAATTTATGACATTCAGTGTATACTGTGTTAAATATCAACAATAGAAATCCAGTAGTGTTTTATAACCAAACCATTACTACTGAAATCTATAAGTCATAATCTATTTGTTCTGTTAACATTTGGTGATCAATGTTTACATTTCCTCTTCTAACTTGATTAGCCTTATTACGTTTTTTGATTAAATAAATTACAAGTACAAGAACCAATGCTAATATAAAAATTAAAAATAAAATTATCACAACAGTATATGTATGCTTTGATTCCACATGATGAGATGTTCTTGTTTCACAGCGTGAACCTTCATAAGTGATGGGACAGCTACATTTTTTACATTTTGAGTTTTCAGATGATATTATTAAACATTCTTCACAAAGACCATTATTAAAACAATATTTCCTACAAACTAAAAAATATAATATATACAATTATACAATACATAAAAATAATGAAATAAATTATAAAACAAAAACTACCAAGACTGGTTTCTTCATTTTCAATTTGTATAATAACAATAATTAAAAAAAAGTAGTCATAGATTGAATTTTTATGGAATAATTAGTTAGAAAATATAAATACAGTAAACCCTCGATTATCTGCCCCTCTTTTATCCACCACCCTCGATTATCCGCCATATTTGATGGGAACCAATTTCTCACCATAGTGAAACTCTTTCTTCCACCATCCGCCAGTTCAAATCAGGTACAAATTATACCTACACAATATAAAATACCCTCGATTATCCGCCAAACTCAGTATGTATACATACATTATATGTCAAAGTAAGAGACAAAACAGGACCAATGAGAAGCGGTCAATAAGCTGCAGTGCTACAAGCTGAAAAATTTAAGCTTAGTAGCTTTAGAAGAATCATAATTTGACAGTCAGTCATGCCTTGTGAAAGTATTGTGTTAACAATCGCAGAGAAACACAAAATATGCCAATATGCAATCCATCTCTTAGCCAGCAATCTTTAGCTGAACATTTTTCAAAGTCTCTTAATAAGTCTGTGAAACGCCGCACAATAGGTTACATTGTGTATGGATCTAACCTCATGTTTAAAATCGTTAATTAAGATTATTTCTTTAAAAATAAAACACATTTATGAAATAAGATAATGATGGCTGATATTCTGATACCGCTTTTGACCAACCATCGATTATCCACCATTTTTTCATTTCCCCATGCCTGGCGGATAATCGAGGGTTTACTGTATTATAAAAGAACATTTCCCATATATTTCAGGCCACTCACTTCCACTAATTAACTTTAAATGGGTATAAATTCAGAATGAATGCAATTTATATTTTAAAATGTCTTTTGTTATGTAAGTACATATTATTCTTGATAAAATAGATCTCAAACTGACACATGCCTTTTTCATGTCTAAAATGCTAGTGTTTTAAATTTCACCCCTATCCTTTCCAGATTCATTCAACTATGGGGCAAATCCAGAAGTGTAATATTTTCTATTTTTTGACTCTAAACAACATTGCAGAGTAACAGAAATAGTTTTTTAAAATTATAAATAACCTAATGTAACATTAGAACCTTTTATTGTGAGAAACAATCTTTTAATCAATAAATGAACATTAAAAAATAGCAAAACCTTCCAGATTTACCCCCACCCCTCTTATATGTTGAGAGTGATTTTACATTGAGACTTTTAAGGAAAATACTTGTGTCAAGAGTGACTCTCAACACATAGTGTACATTGTCATGTGTTGAGAGTCTCAATACAATAAAATTATCTGTGTATCACACTAGTAACAAACTTCAAATGTGACTCTTGCTTTATAGTGTAAATCCTTATGTGGTGAGAGTCTCAACCAACATAATAAAATTATCTGTGGCAAGAGTGACAAAAGAAAACAAATGTAGAGGTAAAATATTACACTGACATTGTATATTTATGTAGTGTTAGTGATATTTATTAAGGTTTTATTAATTCTGAAACAAATATGTTTTTAAAAACTTGGGCTGTATATATATTTTTATAGTTTCATTCATAACATATTTACACAAATAGCACCAATTTTTTTAGGCAGTGGCTATTGTTCCGTGACGGAACAATAAGGGTAAATGCTATTTTGTTCCATGGAATATTTGATTGGCTGAAAAAATTAATCTTTCTAATTTACAACTCTTGTAATTATTCCTTATGTTTATGGTATACAGGGTGGGCCAAAAGTCACGCAGTATGAGCAAAAATACAACATGTGATAACTAATGAATTACAATCAAGTATATTTTTAGAACAATGAGGGTACATCTAAAAATAGCAACCAA
>JAUYWI010056067.1:0-16869 GCA_034780595.1 Parotoplana pacifica
TCACTGTAATCTCAATCTATTCACTGACTAAAAATCTTTGTATTTACATAGACATATTGCCACTGTAAATAAAAAAATTAAAAAAACTGTATAGCCGTGTAACTATATAGAAATGTAAAACACTGTTCTATAATTCTAATAATTGTATTGTAATTTGTCTATTTTCTATTATAGCTTAAACTTCTCTACTGACAAATACACATATACATATGTGCCTATAATTCATATTAAAATCCTTACCCCACAAAAGCAGACTTAATTGCAACTCTGATTGCAACTAGGTATTATCATGCACGAAGAGACAATATTACTTCATCTTACAATCATGGGCATATCAGTATATATGTGTAACACTTATTTCTGTATAATGTATTGTATATCTATAGGTATTCCAATGACATTTTTATATATAATTGTAAAAGGTGACCAACTAGACCTCCAAAGAGACTTTGGCCTCCTGTTTATTATTTTTTTTATAAACAAAATAAATTATTATTAATATTATTAATAAAACAACAGGAACTTTGGTTAAATGTATTTTTTAAACTACTCATCTGCTTTCAATACTATTTTACAAAACAATACTACATAATAAGATATTTAAAAAATCACTCAACTTTGTACAATAGCTCTAAATTTAAAAGCCACAAACTAATAACATTTCTTTCAAAATGAATAACTAATAAAGCTAATTTATCAAATTACTCAGATAATACACGTTACTATATGTCTTTAATTGAAATCAAAAATTAAAAGCAAAACCAAGCAAAATATGAAAGCTAAATTCACTGACTTTAACATGTCTTAACAAAAAAAATTATAACTAAACCCAGCTAAAAGAAGGAATTGAAAATATATGCCCATCCAATTAAAGAAGCCCAATTAGTTTTATAATTAGCATGTAAGGTAGGTACTTATGTACAAAATATGAATGCACAAGGTTTTGCAGAATCTGTTGACTGAATTGCTAGTAAATTTCATCTGAATATATGTTGTTATTGTCCTTTATAATAAACCATTTGTGAATAATTGAGTAGCTTGCTACTACAAAATGTTTGAGAAGTTTTTACTTTTTACTCTTTACCGTATGTTTGTGGAGGAAAGATGACTGAGAACTTAGACTTAATGAATTGAATTCTGATAATCCTTCAAAGGAAGAACAATAAGAATTCATCTAATTAAAACCCCATGGCGGATGGGGCTTGTAATTAGTGGATAACTTTGTTAATTAAGGGGTTTTCTCAAGGTTATGAAACTGTACTGGGATATATAAACGTTCCCTAAGGTCGTACAAAAGTGCGATCACATTGTATATTATTGATTAGACCCAATATATTGATATACGAAATTCAGATGCAGGATATGCGATAAGGAATTTGCGCAATAGATAGATTTGAAATACAAACCACAATTAGGAGAATGGACTAAGTTGAAGAATAATGAAACAGACAGACCAAATAAAAATAATGAGAAGATATTGGAGCATGAGGTCAGGAAGGAGAAGAATGCAAATTCAAAAAATCAGCACAGAATCGTCTAGGAAAACAAAAACATTTACAATCTTTTGTTAGGTTTGTGCATGTGGAAAAAGAAAATTATTGCACTTCCATGGCTATGGCTGTTAATGAATTAACCAAAGTTCAGGAAGATGAAATTGCAGGTGCAAAATACATAGTAACAACCTTTCCAACTCTTTCTCGGGTATGACCAGCAGAGTACCATAAACAGTGAAAACAAATTAGGCAAATAAACGTTCTTGAAATGAAATATTGGTTTGCTATAATATAATTTTGGAGTTACCTCGACATTGGATTGCAAATATAACACTTGTAATACTATTATAATATTATTTTAAAAGTTAAATGAATGCATAGATATAACAAATATCTATAACAAAAAGAAATTACACTAAATAATAAACTTTATAGAGTTTTGAATATTAACATATCTCTAGATTTTAATATTAATTGATATAAATGGGACAACATTGTTGCAATGCTTTCGTTCAATATACTCCAACAATAATCTTACCATCTTTGTTGCACATTTCCTTGTCACAACACATCGAACTTTTACAACCAGCAGACACACATTCACGGTCGATTCTAGAAAACGTACCGTATCCCATATCAAGAGTCTATAACAAAGAAGTTATTGAATAAAATATTTCAGTTGTTTGTTGATGAATCTTAACATCCAGTTTCAAAAAATTGTTAAAACACCAAGATAGTTTTGCTTCCATTGAGTAACACATAACAGTGCGTGTCATTTGTTTATAAAAAAGTGTTTTACGAGACAGCATACATTTGTTCAAAACCCTTCCAATTGCATTTTAAAATCATAAAATGATTTTATTGGGTAGTGTATATTATAGAATTAGTTAGGCCTGATACTTACTTTGCACGATGTGCAACCTGATTTAACCTCCTTGTACCATAGCCTACCGTTTTCGTTTTTGGATACTTCACAACTAATACTATTTGCTTTCAGACCATCTACAAAAAAACATTAGACTTTCTGTATTTTAGATTTTAAAATAAACCATTTTCCTATTGCAATAAATGTAGTGTGAAACGGGTTCCTCGCACCAATTTTCATGTTTTTTATTATGTAAATGATTGTGCGCCAACTGTTGGCTCAAACCTAAAATGTCTGCCAAATTGGCTGAAGTAACAGGGATAATTTAAGTTGCCAAATGTTGGTTAGATTATCACATTAAATCTTCAAAAAATCTTTATAAAACATTTGTAACATTGTAACAAACTTAAATTTCTGCGGTTTACAAATTTCCACAGAACTTATATATAGTAGAGCTGCACGCTAGGTCAGAAACGACCTGGTTGACGTGGTCCTCATTACTAATTGGTTTTATTGTCTTCATCCTGACGAACCACATACCTAGCTAGCAATCAGGATAAGAGAAGGTATGTGTGCTAACAAATCCCAATGGAACCAAGTGGTGTTTGTCTCTTTAGACAAAGGCTAGGCTCACCCCCCCATAAACTCTGTTGGCGTTCGGAAACGCATTGGCTTTTAAAACTCTCAGCTCCAAATCTTGTTATGTGTACAGCCAAACAAATTCAGAATACTCAGCACTCAACGCGCACTATGGAGGGGGACGAAGAACTACCCACCACAAACTTATAATGGGATGATGGAATGTTTTGAGCATGAATGCAATAGCCAGAGAAATCATGCAAAGAAGAATGATCAATATACTATACGTACAAGGAGTTAGAAGGTAGAGCAAAGGTACCTAGGGGTAGTATACTTGCATCGACTTAAAAACAATGGCGTAGTAATTGTACTAGATCCTGAACTAAGTGAACCTTTTATAAACAAAACGTGCGCAATTGAAAACAAAGATTGACAAAACCTAAAAAGACAACAACAAACAATTAAAGTGCTAGTTAAAGATTTCTTCCAATTTGAAGAACTCAATAAAATCAAGAGATGACACAATTTCAAAACTTGAAACGAGGGTCGTAACCCTTGAGGAAGCAGCCTCCGGGAGGAAAGAAGCTGACGAAAAATAAAAAATAAAATTAGACATTATTATCCTCCACTCCAAGATAGAGAAATTAAACGAGGCCTTCGACATCATTGGTACTGCTAACACAAAACCATCCAAACAAAATTATGTGCTGCAGAAATATTGCAAGTTCAAAATTTCCGGCTCAAAAAAGGACCAATTATGATAAAAATTGCCTCCTTATCAGTTAAAATTAAAATCCTAAATTGCAGGGACCCTACATTCTATGTATGTAAAGAACTCCTTAACGCAAAGTGAAATGACTTTTAAAAATGTATTTTGCTTAAACCAAAAGGTGCTCTTGAAAAAGTGTGGGATTTCAAAGGTAAGGTATTCTTCAGCAGACAGAGTATGGGGCAGAGAAATATGGCATCTCACTCCGCCTTACTCCAGGTTGAGGGTGATAACCTAAACTGTTCATCCTCTCATGACTAAAAAGGTTGAATCTGACCTCACTAATGATCTTGCATTTACTTCATACCCTCACTTATTAAATACCATTCTTTCTTACCCTTCTACCAATCTGACAACCATTGAACCCAACAAACATTATTACACAGTGGATGATTATAATAAGGATACATTTATAAAAATGGTAATATGACAGTTTTATATATGAATATATCTAGCTTAAACAAACATAATATAGCTCTAGCTAGCTTCCTAGAAAGTTCAGTTATACCAATAGTATATTTATTCTCACTGAAACGAGAACTGACAATTCACATACTTTTTGTTCTATTCTGTTGGATTACAAATTATACATACATAAATATAACTTTATGTATACTTTTTGTTCTATTGTGTTGGATTACAAATTATACATACATAAATATAACAATAAACTCTAATTTTGGAGGTGTTGCTAATTTTATAAAACATAACATATCACATATTCTCATTGACCTAAGTAAATATATAGGCAATGGAATTGAGAACATTTTTATCAAAGTGAACCTGAAAAACAAACAAAAATTAAACATTGCAGACATATATAATGGTCCTTACATAAACATTGAAATATTTGATAAATATCTCACAAACATTCTAAATACTGTACCAAAACAAACCAGTACAATAATGGAAGGTGACTTTACCATTGATCTAAAAAATATGAAGATTGTAACAGCACTAGATTTTTACCAATTAATACACAAGCCAACAAGAATCACAAATAAATCACATATTATTATTGATCACTTTTAAGTACAAGCTAACCTAAGTAAACAAGTCTTAACAGGTATATTTAGAGATTTAGAGATCCTGATTATCTAGGTACTTTATGATCCTTAACACTACATTTCATGAAAACATCACAATCCGACCACTGACCAGAATACTGAGTGAATAAAATATTAACACCTTCTCTAAAAACATCAAGATAAATCTAGACTCACTTACATTGAATGGGGAAAACAGTAATACAAAGTGGAACTATTTTACAGAGGCCCTTAAAAATCCTTTCATGAAAGCTTCCCACTTCTCAAAATACGTAGAACTAAATTTAAAAATAAACCTTGGTTTACTGCCAGTTTGAAAAAATGTAGTAAAATTAAAGAAAACTTGCAATAAAACTTTCATTAAAAAAGTCACACCTGAAAAAGTAAATAAATATAAAAAATACAGAAATAATTACAAAAAAGTACTCAAGGCAGCTAACATTGACACCTGAAATCTCTAATAAATACACAAATAACAAGGAACTATGGAACCAAATAAATACTCTATTAGCCAAGAAAAAATCCCATAAAGATGTAAAAACATTAATATATGATGATAAAATCATAACTGCTGAAAAAAAAGCAATATATTTAACATTTTCTTCTGTAATATTGGATCTGTTCTTGCTGATAAACTACCAAACCCAAAAAGAAATGTTCATAAATGTATGCCTAAAAAGCTAACAACACTATATTTCTCTCTTCTACAACAGAAAAGCAAGTTGAAAATATAATTGATAATCTTCAAAATAAAATCTCAGCAGGCTATGATAGTATAAGTCCAAAATTATTAAAAATATATAAGATTATTCTAATTGCAACAATATTTAACGACACTTATAAACAAAAGTGTTAGTATCCTAACACCTTAAAACTTGCTAAAGTCATTCCTATTTTGAAATCGGGTAAACATGTGGATGTAAATAACTATAGAACAATATCTCTATTGCCAAAATAAATAAAATATTTGAAAAAATTATACTCCAAAAACTCATGCCATTTAGAACACAATAATATTCTCAGTATGGTTTTAGCAAATTCCATAGTACTATACATGCTCTTATATCAGAAAATACAGAAAAAAGGTTTGGGAATCTTTATTGATCTTAGAAAGGCCTTTCACAGCATATATTATCAAATTCTAATATCCAAGCTTAAATATAATGACATTGATGGACCTTTCTACAAAATAATACATAGCTATTCGAGAAACATAAAAATATACACAGAAATAAATTCCCATAATTCAGAGACTACCACTGTGAATTATGGTGTGCTTCAAGGTTCAGTTTTAGGTCCACTATTAATCCATTTATTCATAAATGACATAAAATCATTATCTAAAAAACTCAACCTAAAACTTTTTGCTGATGATACAACAGTGAATTACGTGGCCTAGAAACTGTTACACACCTAGCTCTTGCTGAATGTAATAAATGGCTCATTACAAGCAGACTCACATTAAATGTGGATGAAACACATCAAAATATAAATTCTTTGTCAAATATTATATAAAAAAGGCAATAAAACACTAAACAGGGAAAATATAATTCCAAATAACTGGCCTTACTGTTCAAGAAAATTTAAAATGGTATATTCACATAAATAATTTAACAAATAAAATTAATTATCTAATAGCTCTATTTTATAGTCCTAGATCCATTCTAAATAAAGATAAATTAATAATAGCTTATAAAGCTTTAGTATTCAGCAAACTGAATTATGGCATACAACTATTTCGGAACTTCAGGAAAATATTACAGTCTAGACTACAATTGACTCAAAATGAAATTTTGCAAATAATGCTATCAAAGAACTGCAGGATGTATACTAATGAAATACACAAAAATACACATATTCTAAAAATGCCTGATAATTATCATTTGAGACTCTCTCTTCTAATCCACAACGTCATTAATCAATTCAATAAAACACCACATGATACTAAGAAAAATATACATCTGATTAGAACAATTCACAATATACAAACAAGAAACAAGAGAGACATATTTTTAACCACAATTTGGGGTTTTAATTTGGTCTACTAACAAAAATGTTTCCACTAAACTTGGATGTTTTTTTACAAAACTGGAACGTTGTGTTTTTAAATAAACGTAAATGTTGTTTTATATATATACTTAAATTTGTTTTTATTAAACTTGGATGTTCTTCTTTTAATAAACTTAGATGTTGCATTTATAAAAATTACATGTTTGATCTTAATCATCTTGGATGTTGTTTTCAATGTAAAAATGTCAATTTCATCTCATGAAAATCAGTTGTGTTATTCTTTATTGTAGGAGGTGATTACATTATGCGAAACAAAATAGAAAAATTAATAAAAGATCTGCCAAATAAATAAATAGAACATTGAAACTCTCATCTTTCCTTGAAAATATGCCACACTTGACGTCGCTTAATAATATTTAAAACAGTGGAAGAAGCGTCAATTCAATAGTATTTCAAAATTTAATAGGTACATATTTATGCTCGTAATTTGATTTACAATTGTATTACACACCTGAGATTTGAATTCTTTAGTTAATATTTTAAAAATTATGTTATGTAACATATTAACATATTACGTGCTTACCCACAAATGATAACCTAAATCGATAATGTAATTATCCAGATTCTGTGGTTTTAATTAATTAAATTATTATGTGAGTTTAGTTTGGTGGCAAGCTACGCATTTAGAACCCCTATTTCTTTTTCACAGATGTCTAGCAAAAAGTAAAGAAATCTAATGGTTTATTTTTAAATTCCCTTTATTCACTGAATAAAACATGCCATCAATATAGGAAAGTGACAATAGCAATGTTCATTTTTGTAACAGCAATTAGGTCTTATTTTCCCACGCAAATTATATTATTAAAGCAATAAAATACTAAAAAATAAATTGCCATTTACTAAACGGACGTTGTCCGGAATGCCTTTTAGGTTGTTCGAAAATACATTTAAAAGCTATTTTTGTATCAGGGTTCTATACATCAAAGAAGTAAAAGGTATATCCAATGAGCTGTTCCAAAATGATATCTATTTATTTTAAAAGCAAGTATACCCATTTTTATAATTTATGAAAAATATATTAAAACAAGATTTATTGACAATGTCATTTGTATATCTGCAAAATTATCGTAATTCATAACATTTTCTAAATGTGTAGTAAACCTTTATTTAAAAAAACTGTAAAGGTGGTTTTGGCCAAAATATCCATTTAAAAAAGTTTACTTTATGCAAAAAATCATAAAACAGAGAACCAAAATTGTGGCTATTTGTATCGGTTTGTGTTTAATGAATGCGTCCTATAAACAAGTGATGTATAACAAATAAATCAAAGCTAGCTACTCAAATATTATTAGAATGTTAAAATTTGATCATAAAAAATCATGGCACTTATATTTAGATAAAAAGGTATATTTTAATTTCCTATTTGCAATGTCTATTTCTCATCCAATAGATTATGTACAAAGTATCAAACCTTTGCTCTATCAAACGTCAGAAATTAAGATCTATTTTTTTGGGATTGGATCGCAATACCTTTTGAATCTAATTTTTTTTTGTAAATGCGCTGCTAGTCACATAGACAAAACAGGTAGATGACTTAATTCAAGAACCAATAATGTTTATCACCATCTGCTCGCCCACCCAGGGGACGCCGTTTATCTAGCTCTATTTTGAAACTTTAAACGAATGTCCAACTTCCAAAACTATCATCCATAAACAATTTTCTGATTCCAGTGTCATCCATAAAACTACATATGTACATACAAGTAAACTTAAAATCCCAATTAGCGAGGTATTTGAACTATTGACAAATGCTACTCAATAGGTACCTCTTATTTACATTCGCACCGTTCCATATCTATGTATTCGTTCTCTTGGCAATCTCTTTATAGATTTGATATTAGCTCTTGATTTATATTTGATTAGCTATCATAATTTTCTTCTCTGCTGCTTTTGCTATAAATTGCTTTGTACACTTTGTATCCATGTACCTACATTTGAATTGGCGAAAATATGTATTCAGTATAAGCATATTAAATTTGTTTACAAATTCAATCCAAAACTACTAAATATAATGCACAATAACATTTTAAATATTTTATAGTTATTAAATTGTGAAATAATTTTTTTATCGACCTGTGCCTTTATTGGTACAACAACAATCCAGAATTAAATTGAATTATTCAATATTATAATGGAATTACTTGTACTTATATTTTTATTATTTAAATCACAAATTTGAGCAATAAAATTCTGCATTGTTTGTCAAATTAATTTTAGTTCCATTATGGATGACATGTGATTGTATGAATCAGATAAAGATGTTGAATTAATTAAGCTAACTAATTTCTTATTTTCTATTTTGAATGGAGAACTATTTTGTTCAATATATAGGAGTGTTTTATTTGGATAAGGTATACATTATTTATGCTTGGCGTAATATAAGATAAACAACAGATATTTCAAAAAATGTAAGATATTTAATAATTTTGTTTTCAAAATTGTTCACTAACTACACATTCAACAACTTTTCTTTTTGCGATATAAAATTTTCTCCAGTTGGTAACTAATATAAATAGACTACGGAAAAGAAAGAGGGCAATGTTTTATTTAATATACAAATAGAATTTATTAAATTTTTAGCTCTCAGATTGCACTCTGGTCAAAATAATGAACATTCTCTTTGCGCACTATATAATGTTTTTAGAACGCAGTTACATAAACTTAGGCAAGTTGGACCCTACACATTTTGCCCCCAAAAGAAAATATTTTTGCTATATAGATGCGAACTGTGGTACAAATATTGTTTCAAAAATGTCACTAGGATATCTATTAGCATCTTGGATTTAATTGAATCAGTTTGGCTGCTTGAACTGGTTTCAATCTTAAGCAAAACGATAGTGAAATTGGATTTGATGTTACTAAACGTACAACAATCCGCGTACAGTTATTCAAGTTTCATATTTAGTTAATAATTGCATCTAGAAAACGGTCTAAGACAACTTCTCACATTAGTTTTCGTGATTTTGAAAGATGAACTATCTGGAAGTACTCGGTGATGTGGCAGCACCAGTATCTAAACAGAGTGTCAGAGGGCACTCCATAAGAAGGCTTGGTTGCACTCTGAGAGATTGGTAGTGATCCCAGTGCTGTTGGGTATGTAATGTGTAGGTAGTTATATTCGCTTGATGTCTAGAGGCGTTGTTCAGCTTTGATTTTGAGAGATATAGAATGAATATTACTCGATCAGGTTTCACATTGGCTACCAACCATGCTCAGTAACTTTTGGAGGTTCGATCGCTGTGAGCGAACGCAATGGTCTACAAGTAGGTAGTCATCTAAAATGTGTCTTCCATTGAACACTTGGGGTGGAACTGTCCCCTGTACATTTATGAGCCTCTCTTCTGCCATGATATCCAGAGAACGTGAGCTATCTCTACCTAGTCCTGAGCATTTGTTTATTTCTGAAAACAGCTATAGCTCTTAAAATATATCATGTACATACATACATTTACTGCTAATGTACATACATACATTTACTGCTAAGGAACTTACTAACTCAAAGCAGAAACACCAAAAGAACAATAAAATATGTTTCCATTGAAATACCACCAACCAGAAAATGAATTCCTATTAGTATAACTAAAGTACTACTTTATATAAAACTCTAAAGATGATCTATTCTCTATTGTGTAAATAATAAATAAAATGGTAAATAAAAAAGGCATCAATTTATCTTCAATTTAGTTTTATTCTATAGCCGATATATGTAACCATGCACATACAATTTAAGTAGTTAACGTTAAAAGCTTGAGAAATATTGTGTGTTTTACGATGTTGTGATTACTTTTTTAAATCCCCTCATTTCAAACTTGAAATTGCACTAATTCATTTAAAGGTAATGACAAAATTAACACGTAGTGATATGTGTATCACAATACATACAATTTAAATTAGGTAAATATCTGGTTCAACAGAATAAACATTTGATAAATAGAACAAATTAGAGTTAGAAACCAGTACACAATTTGAAGTTTCTATTATTATAAAAAAGATTTGATTAATATTAAAGTCATAAGCAACAATATCAGTTGAAACCAGTATACACAAATTGTAATTAAATACGAGTATTTTATATTTACTCCTCAACATTTTGTACCAAATTCCCAATTACTTAGCTACCTACCAATGATTTAGTACACTTACTGTTTTTTATATTAGGTAATGTTTGCTCCTTATCCATAGGTACCAAGTGCGATGGGAACCCTGAACATCCATGCCCGACGCAAAGAAATCGCTAAATATAAGCTCGGTTTTGAATGTTACGAGCACTTCAAAATGGGACAAAAACCAAAATCAAATGTTTTGATCTGAACAATATTTTCTTTTTCTTATCCACAATTATTTTAAAACTCACTAAAATAAATAAACACTAATATATCACTGCTCTTGTTTTTGGCATCACTGGCTTTAACACGTTTCAGTAGAATAATAAAAAAACAATGTGACATGAAGTTTTTTGGCCACTAGCTAATTTATGTCTTATGAGGACGAAGGGCGAGTGAAAAATAAATCACGAGTGGTGAAAAGCATTTAGTTAGTCACGAGTGTCCATATGTGCTTGTTTCATTTTTTGCAGTTTTGAGTGCTCTCCAGAAAAATAAGTTAATTCTATAATATAGAAATCGCAATCATTTCACTTCTATTTCTGACATTTTTAGTCAGGCTAAATTTAAATCGATTAAGCTTACCGAAGGATCTAGTTTAACACCTAAGAAAATAAGAATTTGTTATAATAAAATAATTAATACATTGACAAAGCTAACAGAGTAGGAAAGACCGGTCTCATAGGTGACCCCTTCGTGTTCTTAATAAACTAACGGTTGAGTTGGAAATGATTGTTCTTTGGTACAAAATAGAAGAAGCTGACAAATATCTTGGATATCAATAAAAGTGGAATAGATGTGTTTTGATCAACTGCAGTCATATTCGTGAAGGGGGAATGACATCGAGGAGCCTAATATACAGTGAGTAAAAAAAACTTTAAATTTAGAAGATTTTGTATTGGTTACAAAATATTATCCCACCATTTGGCAAGTTTATAGTATGAAAAAGTATTTATGGATAAAAGTTGGCTTAGGTACTTGACAGTAATCGTTATATATCCTGGGTAGGCTATAACGACGAGGGGTGAAGGTTCCAACGGGTCGAGGCTCCTTGATTCAAAAGCGAAGAAATAACAGTCTATTCATGTTCAGCAAATATCCCGGATCGATTAAAGGCTACCTACCTGGAACGTTGACATGTCCTCGAATATTGAGTTCATTTTGTTGATGTACTCATCGTTGATGCAACACCGTTTCCCTTGTTAGGTCGGTAGATGATGATGTTCCTGTTTCATCACGTTTGAGTGATGGTCACCAAGCTTACATTTAGTTAGAAAAATGTTTGAGATTCTGTGCAACAAATCTTGAAGCGCGAAACTTTTTTTGGGATTTGGTTAAAGCAGCCGTTCTAATAATTTAGCAAAGCATTCCAAAATTACACGTCGGCTGTCAGTCTGATCTTTTGAAGAGTGATGTTGCGAATACAAATATCAACACTGAAGCTTAATGCCTCTTGTTTGCTAGACAATAGATGAAGAAAGATTAATAACATTCTCTCTTTTGAACGAGCCAAACGGTTTCACCAGGTTCTTTCCATTGGAAATAAATGTAGCAGATAGCTGATCTTTTGATTGTTCACAAGATTACACATAAAATGTTTATAGTCCACGAAACAGAGTACAAAATGTAAAATGATATGTATATAGTTTTCTAATACCGTAAATAAATATGTCGGAATTATATAAATGACTATCGCAATCTAATTTTATTTGAATATTTAAAAAAACAAAATGTCTACTATTTACTGACATTTCTTTATGTTAACGGTATTTATTCATTACATAAATTCACCAAAATCGTGTCTAATATTAAAAGTGAATTTACAATCCAAAGTCAAAATAAATTTCAAATTGCATCATAACCATTCATTCCAAGCATTCAATTGTTTTTATTGGATAAAGTCGCCTCCAATACAAAAACAAAAGGTGATTAGCACGAACTGGATATCACAAGATTAACCAAAAATACCCAAAATATGATTAACAATTCCCAAAGAAATTCCAAAAATTATTGACATAAATGAAATTACATATGGATACTTGTGGCTTAATGTAGGTGTAACTCTAACTAGATAATATTAAGTAACTAGGTATTTCAATTTCAGAACAAAATTTTTTTTGTAATGTATAGCTAACAAATTCAAGAATACGAAGATCGTTGATTTCTAACAACTTTATAGCAAACTAAAATGAATTTCTTGTCTGTTTTAGCTCTAAAATAATTAATTTCATATACCAATAAACCTAGTTACAAAACCACATCTCGTGAACGACATTCAAACTTAAAAAACATAGCTAAATATATTTTTTACTTTATTTATTTCCAATATATTTGTAATGTATTTCCATATAGCTATCCATTTGCTGAAACTATTGGGCCAATCTTTTCTTATTCTTTTTAGTATGTTTGCTGTAAATTAACATAAACTGCAAAGTTATTTATATAGTCTATTTTATATATAGACTGAATTCTTTACTTCAGCAAATATACAGAATAATAAAATAATAAAGGAAATTAAAAATGTTGGTCACCATCGACATAATCCAACCAAAATATTTGTAAACATACGTCTTGTACCACTTTTCAAGATCGAATCAATATTATTTGATATTGTGCATCTTATTCTACAACCAAGCTGAAGCATGTTGAGGTGGTCAGTTAGGCTTGGTGATTGAAAGGCCTATCTAGTTCAACCGAAAACTGAAAATTAAAAAAATTAAAACGATTCAGTAAAAAATGGAATGAACAGTTATTTAAATGCATCACAAAAAATGGATGCGTGCTAAAGATCTTAAGCGGTGAGATTTAACCAGTTCATTTCTACACAACCGTTACTGTTAACAAAATCCAGTTATAAATTAAATTGTAAAAAGCTGAATTGACACTAGTTAAAGTAAAGCGGTAGATCTATATAAATTTTGAGAATATAGAATCATCCCATTTATACCAACTATGTATATTCTTTAAATAAGAAATCTAATAAATTTAAAAAGAAAAATCTCACGAAGAGTATATTGTGTTTACGGAATTTTGATCCGCATATAATTGTAGTGTTTGATTTTGCCAAATTTCATTTAAATTTGGATAACCATTGTTCTATAAGTACTATCAGATATATCTCGTTTCTATGCAGTTGCTAAGGTACATATATGGATTGATTAATTAATTGATTGTATGTAGGTCAGTCGTAGAACGATCATGCCGTTCTCACGATGCAGTCTTCTCCAGTTCAACCGGTCTTCAAATAAACGCTTGAGTTCCCAGGCGCTGCGCGGGTTCCAGCGACTTTTCACTTCATCCAGCATGCAAATTGGTAGTCGGCAATATGACCTCCAGTGCATGCTTGGAACTATCTCGACACACAGTTATGCCTGAGCGCCTGATGTCTGCCATGTGGCCAATGAAGTTTGTTTTTCGTCTGCGTGCTATGTTGAGAAGTTATCGATTTTTGTCCTGGTATTCGAGAACAGATTGGTTTGTTAGGTGACATTAAGAAACCTTCTGGTGGACAAAGTTTCAAAAGCTTCAATCTTAATGCCTCCACATTCCGGGCTTCAACTTCATGCAGCTAAACTTCTCGAATGGTGTCAGAGATTACGCACAAACTTTTTCAAAACGGCAGTTGAAACAATTAGAACATAATATTTAATAAATTATTCAGTAGAACGGCCACCATCAATAACTGTTTATACTGTCTACTGTGTTTAAAAATGTTTTCCCCTATATGTATATATTTCGTAAAATGCAATTTATTTTGGAACCAAAAGCAGGATGTACGTTTTGGCAGATAATTGTGTATCTATTTATCATAATAGATTAGGTTTGATTGATTTTGTTCCAATAAGCAAACAAATATATTTAAATCGGACCATACAGTTCACTTAACAGTTTTACGTTGGTAGCAAAGAAAATGGCTACTGTTGATTCATTTCATTTATTAAAAGAGTGTTTTCCAAAAGAATATTTATAATACTACTAGTTTTTTTTTTAAATGTTATTAATATAACAGTTTATATTTTAGAAAAATAAAACAAGCCAATCATATTACTGTTCGATACGTTGGGAGCCACCATACAGTGGGCTGCGCGGCTAATTAAACATTTATCTTCTAGTGGTAAATTTTTTAAGAGAAATAAAAAGGCAGGTATGCTGCTTATTTATATGGCTCTTAAATGACAGCAGCCCAGGACAGCTGTTTCGGCCTTGTTGGGCTTCATCAGCTAGGCATAATCACAGCCTAAGCATTATTTGGTATACTCCATATCAAAGTATAAAATGAAGTACATTTTTTCAAAACCTGATAACAAGAGACAAAATAAAAGTTATTTAGAATAAAAATATGGGAAGCATATTTATTTATTAAAGAATATTCACGCTGTAAGAGCAGGTGCTTGTTAATTAAAAAAACAGATTGTTTGCAGGTTATCAGAAATATTTGAATTTTCATTGAAGAATAGCAATTTTTCGGATAAATTAAAATATAATTGGTATGTTGGAGGGTTAAGATACGATGATTCATAATAAATTAAAAGTTAGAGAGTTTTTGTTGGTGAAATCTCTGAATAAATGTATGATTCTTTAAAAGGTTGTTGTTTTCATATGACAAATTGCTGTCTGTCACATATGAGGATTCTGGTATAAATAACAATGACATTGTGATGGAAAAGAAGCAAAATATAAGGCTTATTCAAATGCAATACTAAAAGTTTAGAGATTAATATAAATTCGTTGTGAAACATCCAAGTGCCAAATAAATGTGATAAAAGTTGTTTGTTTACATACTTTTAGAATATTGTTTATACGAACGAACTATGTGGAACGAGAATGCTTTCTGGAACTAATAGATGAGTCCAGGAAATGTTCATTCATTTGCATTGTATGGGTTTTATTCTCAATTTTGTCATTTGTCGTGGTAAATTCATCGACATTCCAGCTCATTTTCCAGAATCCATTTTCGCTGAAGATTGAGTAAATGGATTCACTTGCAGCTCGTGCTAGCTGTACTCTGATAGAGAATATGGGTGTCAATCTTTTCAAATTGGAAACTATTTCTGAATGGCACTTGGCCTTCTAACAGAGTGAATATTGTAATTCCAGGCATTTAGTCAATAATATGAAAAAGATTATTCACTGGTCTGATATTTGGGTTCAGATTCTCATATGAATTATATAGCAATTACAATGCGTTTCCCGCTGAAATTTGTATTTCAGTGCTAAGCTATGGCGTGCATAAATTAATCGATAAATTCTGTTATAAAAAGTTACGTCTGTTTACTTATGAAAACTTGTTGTGCTAACTGATGTTAATTTAAAAAGGGAAAATTGTAGGGAATACATTTAAACGTTTATCCATAATGTAATGTTTGTTTATACAAGACAAAGTTATAAAACAAATTAATTGAAAAACACAATTTTCTCTAAGACTATCTATATTTATCTTACAAACAGCTTCAGGTAACTGAAATAATCACTCAAAAATACTTTTAATTTTTGCATACTACTTTTTCTTATGTGTCGCATAAAAGTAGCACCTAACCTGAAATATATCAAGACAAAATTTTAACGAGAAACTAATTATAGATTTGAATTCTGCACACCAATAATAGTCAGTAGTGGCAAAATCACAGGTCCATACATTCAAAATGCTTGGGTGGATACTCTATGGAGGTATATGCGACAAATGACAGGGGATGTATCTTATGGTAATCATTAAAAAGAATATAATTGTAATCGTGATTTGTTGTTAAATAGGTCGTGCCTGATTGAAAGTAAAAGCAGAATTTGCCCCAGTCTCGTTAATATTTTGTCGAATTGCTGTTTCCGCAGAACTGAGTGCTATTCCAATAATGGCCATCACCATAGTTGAGATAAGTAGCCTCCTGAATTTACTTTTCCTTCTAAAAAAGACAACAATCCCACAACGATAAAAAATGCCACAGTAAAT
>JAUYWI010056078.1:0-16864 GCA_034780595.1 Parotoplana pacifica
AATTAATAAGCTAATTATACTCATCAATAGATATCAGCTGCGGTCAATAGACCGCACCGTAGTCGTAGTGTTAAAATGTATCCTGTATGAACAGTTTTTGTTGCTCAGGCATTCATTATGCCTGGCTGATGATGCCCAACAAGGCCGACACAGCTGTCCTAGTCTCTCATTTTTGCAAGTAATATAATTTTATCAAAGTATACCTATTTTTTTAATTATTACTCTTAAATACAAGTAAGTAATGGAAAAAGTCGTATGCTGAACAGTAATAAAGTAGTCGTTATCCTAATTTATGATAAGTTTTAAACAGCTGTATATAAATTGTCGCAAAGAAAAGTGGTCATTTTGATTGTAAAGTTCGTAATGCACACACTTTCGGTGGTTACAGATAGGACATGAAATAGCTGTGATCGGTTGCCAGAGGTGGCTATTATATGGGCATATGCCCAGACATCAACACTAAAATACACAAACATTTCATTCGGAATATTTAATTACAATGATATCATTATGATAATTAATTTAGTTACGATTCTTTCACTACTACTAAATTCATTTTGACCTTTTTCTTTTTACATCGATTTCTTTCCAGCTCTCATGGAGGATCATCTGGACAATTTGGGCAAAAATAAGAGTCATTATATAATTTGTAGCGGAACAAATGTAGAAAGAGGTGACAGCAAAACATGCATTAGAAGTGCTGAAATTGGAACACAAACGAGAGGAAGAAGAACTGAAAGAGAAATATGAATTAGAAATGTGCAAATTGAATTATGAAAAGCATTTAAGATATGAACGCGAAGTACAAGAAAAGCACGCTCTAGAATTCATCCAGTGAGAGATAATGAAAGCTGAGGTTTATCGATTGAAATTTCTCCTAAGGGTTGAGATCCTAGTTAGAGGTAAGCATCAATCGCAATATCTGCTAATTGCTAATTTTGATAGACCGACAGTTAGTTTGAAACTAGTTTTTTGCACAACTATGCCATCTAATAAAATATATTAGAATAAACATCTTGGCCAAGCAATTATGTATGTATGAAATGGTATGAAAAAATGCAACTTCTGAAGCTAGAAAACAATTCAATCAGTTTTAACAAGTCCGAAGAGAAACCAAACCAAATATCTAGGCGTTTCTAACATCCTATTTTCCAGGAAACCTAGCCAGGTTAGAACCAGGCTCCTCTGGATTGAGAGTCCAGTGCCCAACCACACAACCAGCGCTCTGTAAAAAAAGAAGAGGTGCTTAGAAACATTCTTATACCCACAGCAACTAATAGTATGCTATATTTGGTGCGGGATGTACAACCACTTATAAATGATCAACACAAATGCACTCTGGGGGAATAGGATGTTAGTAACATCAATGTTTGGCTTGGCATTTTTCTTTTGGTTTATTTCATATACTACTTTTAGAGCATATATTAAATTTTAACAAGGTTATTTTTCAAAATAGGGGCTTAAACAGTAGTACATCAGGTATATGGCAAACCATAGCTTAACGGGAGGAGAAGACTAGGTATCCATTTTTAGTGTAAAACAAAATGAGGCCTGTTAAGAGAAAAAGTTGTTTATTAGGAATTATCTTAATTATATACGACATTTATGCGAGTTTTAGTACATGATTAACCAAATTTTCTTTAAAATTATGTATGTGTAATACATTAAATTCTAAAACTATTTATACATATGTCAGTAAATTAAAATTAATACATACATTTATGCAAGTAAAATGTAAAATTGATAAAATAAGCAAACTTAAAATTTATGTAGGTAATCTCTCAATAATTACGAACAGAAAATTACTACTTATGTATATTGATTGTATGTAGTGGAACTTATGTACATGAATAATTTAATAGTGTAATAAACCAATTTTCAGATTAATATATTCATCCGAAGCTCTAAAAGTTTAAGTAATTGAAATTATCGGATGATTACTTTTTTTAAGTTTCAAAAGTTTCCGATTTGTTTTGCTTGTTTGAAATTTTACGTGGCATAGTCTTTTAAAGCAATACTAGCGTAGTGAAAGTACAAATTGTTTTCCTTACACAACTGTCACTACCAACATTAAAAGTAATCTTAAAAAAGAGACATTTTACACAGCATTGATCGTCGTTTTTTGAATAGAGTCTATAAGAAAATATGACCGTTTCTGATCAGCAAGAATGGCGTCGGGACCATCTTCGCCAAACGATTTTGTCTTGTGTGATGTTTGATAGCAGATGGATTATACGATGTTTGGTCGTGATAATAGCAGTGACATGAAATCCAAAAGCATGTAAAAGAGAAACAATGTTTTGTAAATATACTGAAAGCACAGTCGATTCTAAACCACAAGTCGATATCCCAGTTCCAGGTCTCCCCATCCATATATAAAGTGAGATCGTCAGATGGCATACAAATTTTATCGAGCGTCCGAACTATGAACACGTATAGCTTATTTATTGTACTGAATGTACTATGTCTTTCAATCCATCATGTTTTACATAGAGTTTTTAATTTTTGTTTAATTCTGAGGCTGAAACTGAAATAACCATTTAAGAAAGCGTTGTGGTTTTGGAGAATTGTCGAAGAAAGAATATAAATAGTTCCCAACAAGAGTCCATCATGTTTCTGATGGAAACAATATTACATCCATGACATATCATTAGATTGAGAGAGTGTAAAACACACCCTTGATAAACAGCTAGTGGTGTGTCATATCAAAAATGCTTGTACCCCCTTTTTGTCTTAACTCATGGATGCAGTCGTAATGTATGCTTCTCTTTTACAGTCCTTTATGTTGATGTTTTGTCTTTCTAGTAGATGTTTTTTTCAACGCAGCAATAGTCGTCCCTAGTATTCATTCTGCCATAGTAAAATCAATCAAAATGTGTCCAGAAATCGAGTGCAAACAGAAATTATTTCTCGACCAAAAGAGGTTGTGTCATCAACAATTATGAAAAAATGTTGGCAATTCATTCAAGCACCTTCGGAAATGATCGCCAATGAGGTTAGCAGCAATTCTATTAATTTCATTTAGAATGGTCTTGCTCGTATACAATGCATTCTTTTTTCCATTATTTAAGTGTTCCTGTAAATGGAGACAAATCAATGCAATAAAGTTTCCCTAATTGCTAATTGGATTATCTGAGAAATCAATTTTGTCATCTCGATGACCTCTTAATACAATTTGCTGTTGTTCACAATACAATACTGCACTAACAATTGTAGGAAGAATTTTTGATTTGTGTTCAGGTTTTTCGTTGTCTCCTCATTTAGTCTCGAATCAATTATCTGCATTGGATTTATCAACTGGGCTTTGAGTGTAGCAAATCGTTTACAGCATTCTTGATGATAGCATTTGGATTCATGAGAACTCAAATATTCTTTCGATTTGTTGTAATTTGAAAAGGGTATGTTTACAAAAACACCCAATGCGCCTTATAGTCATCCTCAGCACAATAATTAAGCCATTTATACTTCTCTAACCAATTTGATTGGTTTTGGGTCACTTTTGACAGTGCCTCAATGGAAAAAAATGTGTAGCCGCCGTGTACTTTCTGAATTTTCCGGACTTATTTAAATGTTGCAATTACATGTCTGTACTAAGAAGGCTGAACAGTCTTTCTGCATCTCATCGTTAAAGCAAAAGACACAAATGAATGAAAAGCCAAGGCGAAAGGGGAAGGTTTTGGTTAAAACCGCAAAGGACAGTTTGTGCTAACCACACACATCACAATATATATGGAAACATTTTATGGGAATATTGAATTTATAGTTTCTTTCTTTGTTTGTATACCTTAAATCTGATACATACACCTGGAAAGCATAGGGGAAAAAACTTTTTACATATTTTGGTGAGAACCCTGTTTATTAAATTTATAAGATGGCATCATCTCTGACCTACATATACTAGAAAATTTTTTTGGAGTCTGAAATAACAGTTTAAAATTGCACAACCTCTTGGCTTTTGTGATTAATGTACAGAACTGCTCAAACAGAGTTATTGAATGAAAATTAGAATTCTAATTCTACCGTTGGCGTTAATTAATGCAATATTTGTTGACTTCCCTCAATGTCCTAATAAGAAACCACACTGATTGTGTTCTTTCTTGGAACGCTGACCATAAAGGAGGTTTTATAAAACGCTGAGTAAAAGAACTGATCCAAAAACAGATTTAATTATTGGAAATGAAAGAAATTAGAAATATAAACTGTATAAAGTGACACTAATATATATACACATATTACATTTAAACACTAAACAGCGTTATGAAATGTAAAACAGCTCAGTTTGTTTATTTAAATATGTTTTTTTCAATTTATGCCATACATTGTATAAGTATTTTCGTATTTTAATAAAGCAAATGATCAATATATGGTATTAACATGTTCAGTAGAATAAAGTTTATTTAATAAAAAGTGTTTCAATAATATTTTGTATTTACTAGCCCTGAGTTTGTTTACAGTTCGGTGCTATACCCTCCCCCCACACACAAAAAGTTTAATTGCAAATGATGGAAGGCGCTATCTCACCTATATCACATTACTTCCTTGCGCATCTTTTGTAGGCTTTGTTAATCCGATTTTATAGATATATATACCAATTGGTATGGTAAAATCGTTATGATTAGTTATCCAAATATGTCAATATCAATTCCATACGACGTACAATATTGAAACGGTTATCATCAATTTTAATTTGTTTTAAAAATATATTTCACAATACATTCGGTAATATTTTAGCATAGCACCAAATATATATTCTTGAGCACCAACATTTTTTGTTTTACGGAACTTAACGGTGTCTTAAAGTTGGTTCCAATGGCTCAACTAGAAACCGCTAAATGTCTATTTTTTTTTATTTAACCGCTATTGATACCATTATATTGGGTCTGAAGAATTCTACAATTTTCGTTCTATGGAGTTTTTTCTGCGCATTGATGCTCCGTTATGGAGTTACATATGTTTAATAACTGATTTTACACAAACAATTCCTTAGGTTTGTTCAGCAATAAGATAATTTAGTTTTTTCAAAATCTTCAAATTGATTTGCTAAAATATTCATAACATTGTGAGTCAGAATTTGATGATTTCTAGTGGTCTTTATAGTTTTGCAGTTGGAGCATTTGATGCAATTTCTGTAATGTTTGAACACGTATTACGATACATAGATTTCGTATAACTTCAAATATAATTTATGAATTGTGTGGTAATACAGAATTAGAAGACAATTAACGGTGTGATAATAAAAGAACTTAAAAAAACACAGCTTGTTGGAAATAATAATCAGAAGAAAGAAGAATTGGAATGGACATATAATACATGGAAAAGGAACGGTCAAGCAATTCTGGAAGGTTGATTTCTAGGGAAACGTGGAAATGGAAAACCAAAAAAGGAAAAAAAGGGATATTAGAAAATTCAAACTAAACACTTGGGCATAGAAAATTGACAGCAAACCGGGAAGGATGTAGAAAGTGGATGCCATACAATTGAACCTGCCTAAAAAGTGATTCGGCAGAGCACACACTATAAATAGAACAGATAATAATGTACAATGTTTTTGGATTTATGTGCTTTAATAAAATAGGTAAATATATCAAGTCGTTTACGGATCCTAGTGATTGTATAAACGAAGTTCCTCCATCCAGACATTCTGACTAACTCCTTCAGGTTTGTGTTGGTGCCATATCAACGAATTCCTTTTGTCATTCCCAGCATAATTGTCTTTTCCAAGTCGTTGCCATTTATTCTCTTCTCAATATGTGGCCGAATTAGTCACATCAGGTCTTAAATGTTTGGCCTTCGAAAAATGTATTGGGCTGAATTTCGACTAGTTTGCTTTGGTTGGTTCTTCTTGGTGACCATGCAACTGAAAATTTGGCGCTATCCCCAAAATTCAAAGGTGTCAATTCGTTTTCTTTTCCATTTGGTCACAGTAGGGAATTCCAGTACACTCTTTTTCAGAAAAAACTGTCAGAATGCACTAGACAAATGTCACAGATAGCGGATTATAAATAGACATCCCAAAATTTGGTTATCCAATGTATTCTATCCTATTCGCATTGATAGTGGTTTAAGTTAACCACTTGAACTTTTACTTTTACTTGGTGCTTCCTCAAACTTCAAACCGCAAAAAATGTTGTGCTCTCCCTTCCACAATTTCTGGGGTGGAGGCTCTTATTCGGCACTGGCAAAATCTGGTCCGGCAGGTGCCTGATGTACCGGACCTGGATTTGATCTTTACAACATCTTAAATTAAGACTAACGTTGTGCAAATATGAGCCAAACAAGCCATTAATAATAAAAAAAAAGGTATTTGGACTGTAGTTAATTCTAACAGAAAAACTCAAACCACCTCCTCAGTTAATAAAAATTCTATAGCTCAAGGCATCAACAATCTGGAACTAAACAAATATTTCATCCATGTTTCTGGTGGTAATCTTGTGGAAATTGAATGCTCAAATGACTGATGTCCTGTAATACCTTACCCTCATCCAACTGCTATTTCATTGTATAAGTATTCAATTTTAGTATATTTTCGATTCCCATTTACTTTAAATAAACAATCAAAAGCAGAAAAATATGGCCAAGTTGGTTAGAATCAAACAAATCAATTCAGATGCGATTCACTTTTTATCAGCGTTGAACAGATAATTTGGCTATTTAAACTCAGAAGCAATATGTCAATTCAGTACCAATTATCTCATACTACTTTTGTAGACAAGTGACGAAGAATATTTGGGTGACTATATACTTATTAAGTGAGTATTATAGTTTTATTTTAGACTTTTTATTAAAAAGCTAAAATACAAAATACACTTAGCGGTTACATCTTTAAACACAACTAATATGGTGTACATATTTTACAACATTTACCTTGGTATGATGATAAATAAACTATGAAGCAAACGTTATAATTGAATAGAATAGACGACAAAGTTGCACCTTTAGGAATCGGCCATGAAAGAACTCAACGTTGACGCTGTTTATAAATAAAATACCTCATGAGGGTGTGATAGCAGATTTCCAATTAGACATAAAGTTATAACATTTTTTTCTAACGTAAAGCTCTGTTGCGGATCTAGAAGTGAAAAATGTATTTTTTCCAGCATTGTGTTTTTGGACAAGAGAATGACTACATTATGTTCATTTGGGATATCTTTAGTCATGAATTTGCGACACCCCCCTTTATTGACCTTTCACAGAAAAAAACAAACATTCCAATTAAATTTCCGCTTCAAAATTTAGCTACAATCAATACTAGATAAATGAAAATTAAATTAAATGATACACACGAAATGTTTTCTTTATAAAATGTTTGCAATCACTAGAAATGAGAAATATAGACATATAAGTTTCAGCAATGATTTGTAATATAATTAATAAATTGAGTTTAAATATAGGATTGTCCAATATAAATTTCCGTTTTATATACCCAGATAAAATAAATTATAGACATCAATGTTTATTGTGTATCAATAAGCACAACGAATCTAATCTATGATTTTAATTTTTAAACATCTATTTTCTATGGTTTATACATAGATTAAAATTTTATAAAGAAATTTTGATATTGATTTATGCGTGCATCTATGATGACAGCAAATACATGGTCTCTTCTTTGAGCTTCATTAGAACGAAAGATAAAGCGATCCAGAAAGTTCATGTCCGGACAACATGGAGGCTAATGCAGTATGGGGTCTAGCATTGTAGTGCATGATTTTCAGATTTCCTCTTCAACGAACGCGTATTAGATTTAGTGAAAATTCACAATACAAACCAGCATTGATACCAGGACTTCTGGGTAATATCTCTAGATAATGTTTACCTCAAAAGTTACAGGCAACAGTGATTTCTCATTTCTCATCAGATTTGATGCGTCTTAGAACTTCAGAACGGTCACCACCTGGTCTAACCCAAGCTCCACCAATTTGTCTGGCAGGCATGGGTTCCTTGTACATCCATTTCTCGTTTATAACCATTACACTGCCATTTATTTCTTGGAGTATCCCATTAGCTCCTCAAACTCTGTTCTGTTTCTGTTAGTCATTCAATTTGGGTGTGGGATCCAAAGAGCACAAACGCTATGCAAATTCAGATATTGGACAAACATTCTGTGAACAGTTGACTCTGGAATACCGGGGTTACATGGCTCAGTACACTTTTAGATACATGAGGATCTTGGTATTTCGGAAACATTTTCTAGAGTTCTAGATGTTCGAGGTCGTTCAGACCCTTGCTTTCGTTGGATCGCTTGGCGTTCTCCACGAAACTCATTAGCCAATTGTCTCACTCGTCGTTCGCATATTACTTCATCGCCCCAGGCGGTATGGAGAAAGTCATACATTTCTGAAACATTAATTTCGCATCTAACCAATGTCATTATAAAAAAAAATAAGATGTTCTTTTTTTGTATTGAACAGCCATAGTTTACAACTCAACATTGACAGATTACTTCAAAATATTCATAAATCAGCATCATAATTTTTTTATAAAGTTTTAATCTATGTATAAACCATAGAAAATCGATGTTTAAAAATTAAAATCATAGATTAGTTTTGTTGTGCTTATTGATACGCAAAAACATTGATGTCTATAATTTATTTTATCTGGGTATATAAAACGGAAATTTATATTGGACCACCCTATATAGTATTTTCATTACAATAGAATTCCAACATTTTAAGCGAAAAGGGAGACATATTAAAAGTAATTTGATTTTTTAATTTTCAAATTTTTAAAGAATTCTACTTACTTTTGTTCGCTAATAAAAAAAACATTAAAAACACAGCAAAATTTGTTGAAGCTTAATATAAATTTAGATTATAAACATTGGAAAATCATTCTAAAATATTCACTGCAAATTCTATGTATGAGAAATACTTATAGATATAATTTTTAGCAATAATTAAGAAAAAGGGGAAACATCTCTGGTTCGATACCTTAATGTCCAAAAATAGTAAGAATTCTACATAATGTAATATATAATCTTTAGCAATATTTTTTTAAATAAATAGTATATTTTAAGAGAAAATATTTAGAATTCTATGTATGAATGTGAAGATTTTCGTAGTTACTAAAATTGAACTTTAACATTAAAAAGAATACAATTATATTAATACACAGTTTTAATAGCCAGGACCTGCTTTGAGAACTTGAATGCTCTTTAATAAGATAACAGGATTTTCAACATATTTTTGTAATATCTTCTATTTTCACTTTTCTAACCTTCTTATCACATATTTTAAGTTATTTTTTTGTTAAATAAATTTTCATAAAAATGAGAAAACTGTGGGTATATTAATTTTTTAATGGTTTTGATAAAACAATTACCATACTTGAGACCTACTTTGTATTGTAACAAAATCTCCAACAAGGTACGGGTGAAAGAAACAAATTCCTGGTGCCTCAGTGATGGTGCTCCACTTATAGCCCGCCTATTTAGTCCGTTTGAAATAAAAATTAATAATTAGTGAATGTACCTAACTCATCAGATAGGAAGATCCTCTACAAGTCAAATATATTGTTACATGGAAAGGAAACACGCAAATTCGAGAGATATGGAGGCAGCAAGACCATCTGCAGCTTTAGTACCATGCCAACGACTAACAACTGATCAACAAAGTAGCAAAGTAAAGTAACTGCCTATGGTAATGGCTTGCAAATGTATGAACACACAAAAAGCTTGTGTTGTAGCCTGCGATGCATGTGGCGTGGTAATTTGTAGTGTTTTTGGGTTGTGGCAAGTAAATTGTCATTTCTGATATTAAATTGTGTCTTTGTTTTGTGTTTTTTTACTTTGGGAACCACAGTTAGCTAGCTACTGTCATCCATTTTGTATTTTTCAACATACGGAAGCAGTTAGATGAATTCGTTAATTTATACAAATCTCATTTTATTATTTGTCATATTTGCATCATTGTATTCCTTCTACTGCACTGCAATTGTATTCAGTGCCAATTTTGACTTACAGCAACGCTCGAAGTGTGAGTTTGAGGCTCTTGAGAACAAAACAGTCAATACCGATGACATCGTCTTTTGTGCGTTCTATTGTGGCGAGATAACTCAATGCTCTGCTTATTTCTGGTCAGCGATTGATTATGTGTGTTCCTTATATATGTCTACTGGAATTTTGAGTAGCAATGTTTCATGCTCTGAGAATGTGACAATTCATGGTTAATGGTAGGTAAAGTTCAATTTATTTATTACTCTATTTAATATCAAGAGCAAAAAGCTAGATCTGCAATGTCACCTATAGGACACCTAGCTATGTAAGCTGTTAAGAAATTTCCCATTATGTTTCATCAGTCATAAAATCATTTTTATTATATGTTAATTGTTAAGTTCTTTATTGTCGATGTTCCCCAGTGTGTCGAGGATGTTTTGCACTTCATATAAAAAAAGCAATGTAAATTATTCCATCTTATTCTACTGACACCCCTCTGCTATCTTTACTTTGTTGTAATTTCTTGTAAGATTGATTATTTGGAGACTTGAATATAAGAAGTTTTGTGTCGCTGTTAAGGTAATACTTCGCTCTTTCTGACGAACTGAAAAACTTTCTTCTGTGACCAATCTATCAACCTTTTGTTGAAGTAGCAAGAAATTGTTGACCATGAATTCCTCTACAAATATCTTTTGTACATTTTGGTGCTGTTATTTATGAATTTTCGTTATCGTTACTGCTTCTATTTTGAGGAGTTATTTCGTACCTTGTTGTAGTTCATTACTTTTATTGAAATCTTTAATAATTTGCATAAGTTGAGTGTACTTGTGTTTTATCACAGAAGGAAATATTTCATAATCATTTCGTTTTATAATTATTGAACGATGTAGTACCCTACCTCAATTTGATACGCTATTAGCACATCAACAACTGGGTTCTAATGCCATTCATCACGGTGTAAAGTATAAACTCGATTATCTATGCCTTCTTTTATTTTCTATATTATAGTTCGTTTTTATTATTTTCCTAAATAAATAATTAATATTATTATAATTACAACTATTTTTGTCCTTCGTAATTTTAGATGAAATGAGCCGTTATACAAGTTGTTCCGAAATAAAAAAGTAAGTTGTAACATCACTTTAAAAGAAGATTTAACTTTAGAAATATTATGTAAAACATTTCTAAGTATTGAGCAACAAAAAAATATCTTTTATTGATTATTGATTTTCCATTATTAGTGTAACCAATTCAACAACGAATGGGACCTACAAGATCTACCCATTTACCAATGAAACAAGTCTTGCGCTTATTGTTGATTGTGATATGACGGAAAATGGTGGAGGCTGGACGTACATCCAAAGTCGTGACACAATTTATCCGAGAATTAATTTTTATCAAAATTACGAGGCCTATAGATCCGGATTTGGGAATGTGAAGTAAGTGTCCCTGATTAGTTATTTTAAATAAAAGGCACAAAAATTCACTTTCCAATTCCTTAACTTTTAGATCTGAATTTTGGTTAGGTTTAGACGCTATTCATGCATTGATCAGGTAATACAGAAGTCAAATTTGATCTTTGGGACTTTGAAGGAGAACACAGATATGCAAAGTATAGCCAGTTTTCAGTAGGAGATGTTTCGGATGGATATAAATTAATGATTTCTGGTTATGCTGGGAATGCAGGAGACTCAATGAGCTTTCATAATAATCAAAAGTTCACCACGTTTGATCATGACGTGGATGAATATGAAGGTAACTGTGCCACAAAGTAAGTTGCAAATGTAAACTTGATAAAAAGTTTGATCCGTACACAATACGTTTTTAGATCTATGGATGGCAAATTTTGAATTCAAATTTTTCTTTTTTTATAACATATCATAACAGAGTATTGTCTTTGTATGGAAATTGATTTTGTTCAACCTCGTATCAGAATTAGTTCCAAATCAACTTCTCAAAACGAAAATTATTTGTTTATTTGCTTGTAGACATAAAGGCGCATGGTGGTATGCAAGCTGTCACAATTCCAACCTCAATGGGCACCCTTATGAAGGCACGACCACCACATATGCTGATGGCATAAACTGGTACCATTGGAAACGATTTTATTATTCTCTGAAACGTAGTGAAATAAAAATTCGTCAAAACTAATAATATTTTATTTATTAGTGGTTTTTTATACGATTTTTTTTAAAGTAGACGTGATTGCATGATGTTCAAAACGTTACAATTCCATTATGTTTTATGTATTTGATAATTCTAACAACTCTCTGATTCTGAGGGATATGATTTGGGTATTTAGTCTTTGATAATCCTGTGGACAACAAATTTTAAAGTCATATATTTTTGGAACTTGTGATTTCATCCTTTATCGATTTTATTTTTTAAATTCTAATATTTTGACCAGCTCGATAGAGAAGAAATATCCATGAGGACTTTAGTCATATTTATTTTGGAAGAGAAAAACGATTAAATCAGGTACCCATATGATTATAATAGAAATCCAGTCGACAGAATCTTCTATCTTAAAACTTCTATTTTAAAACTACTTTGAAACAGATTCATTCGTGTAATATTTACTATAATTTGAATATTATTCAAGGAGTTTGGTAAATTTGTTTTCTTTTTGCACTATGTTAGTAATATTTTGACTTTTACAAGTAGATTTACTTTACCTTTAAATAGTACCGACCTATTCTTTGTATTCAAAAATTAACTCCACTTGTGTAGGTATGCATTGTTTGGGAGCAAAATTATTAATAGCATTGTCATGTCTAATTTTCTAATTTAATTAAGTGTCTCAGAAAATAAAACTGTGAATGTTTTGTGAAAGAAACTAAAATAAAATAATCTTGAAAGATTTGCAAATTTAGAATTGGATCATTTTACAACACTTGCCATTAAAAGAAATGTATCTCATGGATTACTAAACTACAGAAATACATATTATTTAACATATTATTAATTATGCAGAATGATTAAAATTTTAATTATTAGTAACTGAGTGTTTTATTGTTATAAAAGTGATTTGTATTAATTAAATATTTTAATTCGTAATAAAAAGGTCGTTTAATGCGGTCTCAATGTGCTTTTGTTATAAATAGTAAAGATGCAGAATTAAATTTTCCCAAATAGTTCATAAACCATAATCACCACCAACTATAATTAGGCAAATAACTAAAATTTTAAAATTGGCTCTTATACCATATAGGCGTGAATAAAGTAATAGTTCTTAGTAGTGGAGCTGTAAAAATTTCATTTCTGCTGGTATAGTGAATCGTCATTCTGATCCATTTATGACTAATGGTGGAATCTGCGAATATATTGCCATTTGATTCATTAATTGCTTCACACCTATGCCCACCTACATCGAGTTGTGTATACTTTACTCAATATACAAAGTATTTGTTATTTAATAGAAATGTTATCCAAATATTATACCTTTCGTTAACTTTAATTTCTCTAAAAGTAATTGAACTCTCTACCGATAGACAGTTTAATTAAATCTATGATAATCAATCAGTAACTTTTTTATCGTTGGCTTTCCTTGCACATAATAATTTGCAATATGGACTGACCAGGTGGTGAATTTGAGAAATATTTTGAAGACCTGAGTTTTAAAAATTAGCTGAATATTTAAAATTAAAATCTTTGTTTTATTACTTAGTAATATGTATTTTTAATTAATTTTTATAAGGTATTCTCAAAAATATGTAAAATAATGATTTACGTAATACTTTTTCGTTATTATCTATTCATTTGTAATCGTTGAAATGTCTATTTTGTAATGAATTTCATGTTTGCCATCTATCAGCCCTTCTATTATTATAAACCTTAAATATACATTTATTATTTAAAATTCTACTTATAAACCTCCTTATTAAAAGTTTAAAGTCTACTTCCAAAAATCTGCATTTGAACAACAAGGGTGCAATTCACCAAAGCTTTTCATCCTGGAATTAGCAACATTTGTCATCACGGTTACCACATTTCATGCTGCAATACTTTCGTAAATACCAGCACAAGTTTACTGAACCTAATAACATTCAACATTTTTAATGATGAACAAATGTTTGAAAGCTTGGTTTAAAAAATGTTTTTTAAATAAATCTATATTCTTAATGACATTACTAATGAAGTTTTCCAATGTTTGTTTACCTATACCTCTAAAAAATTAATTAATGTCCAAGAAGTGGTCTGGGAAACTGTCCTAGTAACAACTGTGTGGCAAAACAGTTGAAGATAAGTGGAACAAGTTTATGTTATATGCTCTGCTTTTCTTCATTGAAATTTGAAAAAAAAAAATACATAAATCATGCTATTTCATCAAAGAAAACATATAAACTTGTAACTACATTTATCTTTAACTGACAAGTTTAATTAATAAACATATAAATTTATAATCTAATAAAGTTGAGTTTGTTTAAAAAAATTTTAAATAAATTTAAAATATATAGATTGCAGTTCCCACAACTTAATTTTATTTATCACCAGAACAAGTCACTAAGACAGTTTTCGAACTCTTTGGGTTTCAGCAGTTGTTTAGGAAGGCTCAAACCCACATTATCTGGCGCGTAAATTAAAAGAACACTTGAACGTTACCATTCTCCTGCCGCCAGTGGGTAAAACACTTCTTTTTCTTTAAATATCTGGCACTTTGTACCGCGAATGAAGCTGACCAATTTTATTCGCATCAGGGAGGTCCGAAACGGAAAGAAACTTCCAAACAAGATTGGGTTTTTGAAGATTGAATGATAGCCGAAAAAAGGGTCCTTTTATGGTTTGAGACTTTCGCAATGTTTCAGAGTGTGATCAACCAAATAAGCTGCCTTCTTGCACCTGTAGCATATGGGAGAATTGAATTCTCGTAATTTGATTTTGTACGTTCTCAACAGTTATTTAGTTCTTATTATTTGTTGAGGAAGGCTTGAAGCCGCAATCCTCTGGCAACTGTACGTAAATATATTTATGTAAAAAATTGTTTATTTATTATTAATAAATTACACAGAATAACTTAAGGATAATCATCCCCCCGAATCAATCACAACCTGACAATAAATCGTGAACTTGTGAAACTGCTTCTTCATTTTGTAGTCGGACAGAATATACAATTTATTATAATTTTTGAATTTATTACTTGAAGTAATAAGTTTCAATCAAAATTTATTGTTTTAGCCAATAATATTACCTGATTGGATATTTTTCTGCTAAAAATTCAAAATAACACGTGTTTTCAAAAATGGTTAGAAAAAGTGAATTATCTTCAGCAAAAACGGCTCAAATAGTGATTTTAAGTGAGGAAGCTTATACCACAAGAGCTATTTCGAGGCGTATGAATGTCAGCCAGAGTTGTATAGTTAAAACTATCCAAAGATTCAAGGAACAGAGCAACTATGCGAGCAAAACGAGATCTAGTAGACCCAAAGTGACTACAGTACACCCAGAACTGATACTAGAATTGGCAGGTATTCAAAGAATCATCCATTTGCTTCCAGTCGTGAAATAGCATCCAATGTGTTTCCAGATGGGACAAACCAAGTCTACGAACTATTAGACGTCGATTGCATGATGATTTTCATACATCATTCAAAAAAAATATTTTTGTATTTCTTCACTTTGATTCCAAACTTTTGGCCAAGACTGTGGGCGCATGAGATTATAACACAAGATAATATAAAGTATTATATAGCTACATACAATAAGTACAGAGCACTCTATTTTGTCTTGAAATAATGTTCATAATGCTGTAGTAGCACGTTAGCTTCAATGTTTTATACCACGACGTTAATGAGTAATACCAAAAGAAAATATTTGTAAAACGCATGGAAAAAGAGAGTTAACAAGTACATTTCGAGGGGCAAATGGTGGTAATTTTTACTTTTGAAAAAAGGGGGAGGGGGTCTAAAATCAGACTTGTCCCCCTCTAGAAATTATAGCTGCTCAGGTATGCTCCCGATCCATTGTCAATGCAGATCTGGCTTTGGACAGACACCAACATCAACAACAACACTATCTGATGTGCAAAAAACGGCACAACAACTCAAATATGACAGCACGAGTCATGTCGCCATACGAGCAATACGACAATAGAGAGCCTATAACACAATATAAGTAACCCTTCGTATACTTCCGGGAGGGGGAAGACATATATTCAAATTTCTAGAAAAAGCCTCAACCGATTTTCATGAGATTTGCAATCAGTTTACAAAATTCTCTTGTGTCCAATCAGCCCATGGGAAGTATATTTTGATTGGCTGTTTAGAATTTCATGTCCAAAATCACTCTTGGATGGAAAGAAGAAGGAACCAAACACAGCACTGAATAGTTTTGTCAATAGAAATCAAAGTACATTTAATTGTGTTTAATGTTTTTATAAAAAAATATCAGACATGATTGAGAAACAAAAAACCCTGGCTTGTGAATATTATTTGACATTTTCTATCTTTAAAACGTACCTGGACTAACGGATTTTGCAGCGTTATGTTGAGTATTCATTTTTTCCCTCATTGATTTACATCAAGAAGCAGTGAGCACATCCTTGAAGCAAACATCCAAAGCAACTAATTGATCGAATTTGACATTAAGTTCGTCATCCGGTATTCTTGAGAAAACAGCAAATAAATATGATCTTAGTCAATAAATAAAACTCATAACCCAACATCGTAGTTGAGTATTTCAGTTTGAGTGGAGTGCTGCTCTTGTGCACTTCAGCCAGTCCCCACATATTGCCTGGTTGAGAACGAGCGACACAACTGCACATTCTTTTCTCTAAATGAAGTATTTATGGATGCAACCACTGTTGATTTCATTTATAACCAAACATTTAATCCGGGAACTAAACAAGGCCATCACCATTAAGAAATTCGAAGTATCTGCATGGACTAATCCACACACAACTGAATAACATCTACAACATTCAAATAAATAGCA
>JAUYWI010056089.1:0-29387 GCA_034780595.1 Parotoplana pacifica
TATAAGAAAAAGAGAATTACTAACAAAAACATTACGACTAGAAACTAAGAAGAAAATCGTGAAGACAATTGTATGGACTATAGCACTATATGGAGCCGAAACCTGGACATTGCAAGAAAAAGACAAGAAGAAAATTGAAGCACTAGAAATGTGGATTTGGTGAAGAATGCAACAGTTAACATGGAAAGACATGAAGACAAATCAAGAAGTACTCCAACAAATCAAAGAAAAACGCTGCATGTTGAAACAATTTTCTATTTATATCTTTATGCACTAGATTTTCCGATTTTCTAAAATTGTTCTCTGGCATTAATTTTTTAAAGTGTGCCACAATTAGATTTGATTAAATTAATATTTAAAATGAACTTGTATTTACTACTCAAAAGTAATATAACCATTAATAATTTTTTTTTTGGTTTTTAGATTAATTTTGAACAACAATTTCAGTTAAAGCTTTTTTTAAAATTTCTCTACTAGTCAATGATAAGGTTCTATACTACTCACAAGTACCTAGTTGTAACAAACTAAATATGAAATTAAGATAGCTATCTTAATTATATTAAACATATATATTACTCACATATTTATAGTAGTAGTAAATCACCTAAATATGAATTTTTATGAAATGTTGCAATTTTCCAAAATTTTATGAATTTAGTAGAAAAATTGTCATACTTTATAAAAATTATTTCCGGATAACTGAACCGAGTTTTGAAAAAAGAAATATGTACACCACAAGTATTTTTTTAATATACCTACTACTACATGACCAGAGTCCTTTTAAATGTACTGCCACTTAGGAAGCAAAGCTTGTTTCAAATATTTTTTCCGAAACTTATTATTTAATGAGTTAAAATGTGGTTGTAGGCGTTTAAATCTTATTTACTTTGAAATAAAAACAGAAATTCAAAGCAATGTTAACCTTTTTATCCAATTAAATATATATTTTATTTATCATTAATCTTTTGTTTGTAGGAAAAACAGCAATTGGAGAGAAATCACATATAGCAAATAAGAGGATAGAGGCATTGGAGGAATATTGTAATGTAAGAAATATTAGAAATAATTATTTGAGGCAAACTGGCCAATTTAATCATCTACTCTGAGATAAAAGGTGTAAATTGAACTTAAACATTTTAAAGGTGCAAATGAAAAGATGTTAAAAAGGGTGTAAATCACTTAAAAAATGTGTAAATCACAAATTTACATTTTAATAGCTGTACCTGGACATAATTTTGATACCTGTTATAAATTTATATCCATGCTGTAGATGGATAAAATGCATAGGTACGCAAACTGGAAATCTTGCCATAACATAATACCCAACTCATCGGCAAGATTGTAAAGGTAGTCAGATTCAAATCTCTGAAAACATAATTTTGGTTATATCATCACAAACATGATTGAAAGAAATGTATATCAGAGTTATTGCCTCTAAATAGATAGCTACCTATATAAGCGAGACCATTGGCTAGACAATATATTATTATAGACAATGGTTAAATCATTATTTTCAGCTAGGTATATATTGAATCAACTAACAATTTACCCAAAATGACATATTATTATTTTGATCCCCCAAGTATCTGTGACTTATATAGGTACTTATAAAAATCATAGTTATTCTCCAGAAAAGTTCTCTTTGCTTGATTATCTATTTATTAATTATGTGATATAATAGATACACCATGTTCTAACAAGAAAGTAGGCAAATACATTAATAAGGTTATAATATATCTGTGTATTGTTTACTCTAGCTAATTTGTCTGTCTCATAAAAATGCATTTTAAAATGTAATACAGACATAAAATCTATGCTTTTTCCTAACTCTCCTAACTGCCTCTTTATCAATCGAAGAGCATATCATTTTCCCAACAGGCAATTAGGAGAGTTAGGGAAAAGCATAGATTTGATGTCTGTATTACATTTTAAAATGCATTTTTTATGAGACAGCCAATACATAGGTATATACTTGTCTGCTAATTCGAAATATGAGCATTTAATGCAATGTAAATATTGTACTTTCATGATTTTTAAAAAGAGCGTCATTCATCAATAGTCGCCTATTGATCAATTTATCCAGATGAAGTGATTGAGATAGATCTCTTTGGGAAAAAGTAGCAATGAATTTAACGGTCTTGGGCCATGGTGTTCCTTCTAGCAGATTTGATGAAACCGAGTGAAGAATGTGCTTTCTAAACTGTGCACTATGTTACTTGGAAGTAACAACAGTAGCTGAAGAGAGTATTTTGAACTTTGCATTTCGTAAAATATCATTAATTATTCAAATTACAGTCCTCCCAAACCAACTTCCATCGCTGAATTTCAAATTTAAATCATTCTAGAAATATTCTACGAGCTCGGTCATAGGTATTCGCAGATTTAGTGAGTTCGAGGTTTTGTGATAACAACTTCTGTCCCATTTCAGCACGACTACTTAATGAAGAAAACCGACTGTTTGTTGGTCCTACAAATGTGAAAAATATTGAAGGAAGACAGATATTCGAATTTAATTGGTGTTGTACTGACTGACATCTTGTCTATGGTTATCACGAAGTTTGTCGCCACATAAAGACGTTTTTATTTCAGTATTTGTAATGACTGGATTTCCATTTCTGCATAGATTGTCTTAAATGTTGTGTCACTTCTGTTTGATTAAACCAATTTGTTCGTACCAAGACACCATCTCCATAGACGCACCTTGGAGCAGTTTGGACAGATCATAAGTGTACAAATATGAATGAAGCACTGTTTCAAATACTGCCAAGAATGCCGGACTATTGATAGTGTAAAAAATGGCCGCTGGTATCTGTTTTTGTTTTACGGTCCCATTATTGCGGCCCATCAGATGCGATTTTCTCTAAACAATTGATTAGAGGCTCATACATGTCATGAACATGTATTTTATATTTTTTGAACCATCTTGTCAGGCAGATGGTTTTAAACAAAACACTTTCTTTGTTTATCTTTCGTTTTCCAAAGCTCCTTCCTTTTTAGGAGAAAAATTGACAAATCTATGCCAAGAGATAACAGATGTTCCCTCATGCACAAAACTTTTGGGAATTTCTGCTAAGATTACAAGGGTCAGATTAAGGTCGTGGTTGTCGTAATGTATATAAAAGGCTTTTGGGTTGATAGCGGTTGTTCTTGACGCACAACATTTGCTTGCTCCTGCCATGTTCCTGACTCCAACTCCATCATACGAGTAATTTTGGCAGCGAATTTGCTGGATATCCAAACATTTTCTGTCCAGGAAGTTAACTATCGTTTGGCTAATTGCTACTCTTGTTTTTGAGGCACACTTTTCAATCCCTAGCAGTCATTCCACTGCTATTTCGTTTTTAGAATATCGAACAGATTTTCTGAGCTGCTCGCTCCCAATTTGAGATATCGGTCACTTTTCTGCCATCATACTTGATCGTTGATTTCGTATATAATGATATCTTCAATTTCCTCCCTCAAACAATCGAGAAGGTCGTTTTGGATGGGTGGTGAAAGATAAGTTGCATTTCTTTTTGTCAGTTTAATATGACCATCCAGAATACAATCCCCTGATTCAACCAAAAGATATAGTAATCCACGAATACCACTAGTTGCATTAGGTCTCCATGATTTCTTTTATCCATGAGTTGGTAATCTAAACTGGGCCCAAAATAATTGTGGTCGAAGAATGGCTTTGATATATGCAATTAGACTCTCAAAATCCAGTAGTAAAATATTAAGCTTACTTGGATTTCTTCGATTTTCCAAAAACCCTTATAGTTGAGTTTCTGCGACTTTGTGTGATTCCTTTGAGGCATGTAGCTTTGTATCTATATGCGTCCGTCTGAAATTGTCATGCGGCCTTGTTATCCATACTTCAGCGGGCCTGGAATCATATTAGCTGCCATGTGGAAATAATATATACGCTAGACAGACTGCACCATTCTCTTTTCACAGAAGTATCTCCATGGGTAATCATCAAGATATTGGGCATTGAAATTGCTCTCATTCCCACTTTCTTTGATAAATTACTTAGTAACATATCTGAACCCCTTTTTCAAGTTTTCTGTTTTTGCAGAATTCAATCTTTTTTGTCATCCGTTGTTCGCATCTTAACTGAAAATATTGCAACTGAGATGACCGGATAAGTAGGAATAGCTGCTGATGAAATTGGTGCACGACGATAGTTGACAGAGCTGTTGAAAATAGATTTAAAGGGGCACCAACGTCGAAGAGTCTGTGGCCTGTACTAGAAAAATTTACGCCGTTTGCTCTTTGGGGCCATTTTCATCTATTGCGCTAAAATTAATAAAAAACTCCTTTATTATTAGGAATTGAGACTCCAAACTGGTATTTTTGAAATCCTAATTGAAAAATAGATGTTTAAGCAAAAATTGCGAGGGAGGCGTTTAGTAAATGTATATATATTTAAGAAGCTAAAACTAAAACGTCAAAAAAAATCTCAAATGCTATGGCATCATTTTCCGCTCTTCCTTTTGTGGTAGGTAACGGGTTAAATGTGGATCTCTATTTGAAATATGTAAATTTCATAAAAATTATGTCAGAAATATATGTATGTAAAGAAGAGAGGGAAAAATAGTTAAGCTTGGGTGAACATTTAGAAAGAAACTATAAATAATAATTGGAACAAATTGCGCAATAGCCATTGAAAATATCAGAGGCACCGCATTGCATGCAAAATAAATAGTCAGTACGACATATCCAATACTGCAAAATAGAAAATTGAAACACTGCTGCTTACATACCTAACCACATAAAATAATGTAAAATATAAAACGTTATTTAGAATCATAAAATTCCTAATACTAGTAGCTACAACGCTAATACAGTATTATGACTTTGTTACGTAGGTATACATATTAATAAACACGATAAATTAGATTTTTGAATCAGAAACTAAACAAAGACAATTTCCAAATAAGCAATTTGAATTCCGGTAACAAATATGAATTTTCCAGAATACCCTCCAGTCGTACACAATTTCTATCAGACAATAAGAAGCCGTGTAAAGTATGACGCTCTTCATTTTCTAATTTGTTTGAAATTAGTTACAATTTGAGTGAGAAAACCAATAATCAATGTTATTTAATCAATCCTGTGTACCCACCCTAATTACGATGTATCATATTCAAATATTTACTTACTCAACAGTTATGTATTAGAATATCACAACTATGTTATCATTCTCGAAGTAGATATTGAATTGCCGTATGACGCGATAATTATTATGCTCAAACAAAGTCAATCTACTAACTAGTATAGCATTTTTCCGACAACGCTTGAATTTCCGACGGGGTAGCACGCGCCCTATACTGGCTACGCCCCTAAGGCGGGCTACACCACACTACAATGTAATACCTAAATTCACACGGCAGCATTTATTTTTTTGTAACGTTAACACCGGTGGGGGTCTCTTAGGTTCTCATGTACAAAATCACAAATATCCTCGAATACATAAATTTCAATATACTTATGTGATATGTTAGCTACGGCAGAAGTAAACAGATTACTATTTGGAAATGTGTTACCCCAAAAATCATTCAAAATCCGAGAATGACAATTCCGAAGAAGAAAATGAAAACAATGCAAGTGATAACCTATTTCATTACATCTCATTATGGATATAAAACCCCTATAAAATGATTTAACCATTTTTGAAACAAATGTCTAAAAGATTACCGATTCAAATATGTATTACAATGCTTGTATGACTTGATTTTCCGTCGACAATTTTGTCCAAATTGTGGTTTAAAATCGAGGCTTTTCTGTATATTAATTATATTGGCTATCGTGTGTGGTTATATGGACTTCTTTATACTTTACATGCAGCTTCTGGCTCATGCTGATGCGAAATGGATGGGTGATAAGCCTTCGGAAACCGTCCCCAACTTGGAAAAATTTCAGCTAAAGATGGCTGCGTCAGAAAGACTAGCTTTGCAGATATTTCTTTTTTTAACTACATTTATCAGTGACGTAATTGATTAACTAGATTTAATTACTTAGCATATATATATATGCAATAGAAACGTAGCGACTACTTTAGGTGAGCTTACAAATCACTCATATGACTGGAAGTCTATCCTGATATTTTAAAAGTTTTAGATATGTATTTATTTTGAGATGGAAAACTTGTCCTCCAACACATATTAATAATATTTTCTTGATTCTAGATAGTACAAAATTCTGTGTACCTACCTTCATGTGACAGTGTAAAACCTAACGCTAATAATTGCTTTTTTATTTTTTATATGAAAAGGGTTTAACCACAACCCTTTTCTGCTTTTTTTTACCGCTTTTTACATATTTTCTACTCCTATTTTTACATCTTTAAAAGATGTTCGAAAGGATCTCATTTTACACTTTTTTGGTTATTTTACAATTTTTTCTCAGAGTAAGCATGAAACATATATCAAGATTGTTTTGTATTTTATGCAATTTGTTAATTCAGAAAAGTAAAATAATTATTTATAATATTAATTTTTCTTTTAAAAAATGTTTTTATATTACATTATTGTTTTTATGGTAAAAAATGATTATGGTTAAACATTAAAAAACAAAGAAAATTAACATAGATTTTTTTAAATATTGTCACAAAAATTAAATGTACAATAGTTTTCAACTTTTACTGTTTTTAGGATCTAATAAAGCTGCCACCTTTGATTTCGGAATCGGACTTTGTTTTGCAATTTTTTACACCAACAGAACAAGATTTAATGCTATGCACTGAGAAGTAAGACAAGAGTATTGTTTTTACCATTTTGTTAATCACCTGATTTTCATAATGTTTGCTTTGAAGCCATCCCCTGATAAAAGTTAGAGACTAATCAACTAAATAAATGTTAATGGTCATCACGATAACAAATTATAAGAAAATAGGCCCCAAATTAATAAAGTTTATGAAACTACAAATTCCTTAGCTTTTGGATTCAACAAGAAGCCATAATCACGGAACTAAAAAAATCAACAATCAGTTTTATGATTAGCTTGTCAACAGGGAAACAACTGAGATAATTATTCAGAGCTTCAGTGCAGTTGACATTGATAAGAGCAGATCCAATAATACATCTGTTGGAAAGATTTATTAGCATTTACATTAGCACTTGCGTAATTAAAATCAATATGATGATGACTTAACTTATAAGAATGGCCAACCATCAGTTGTTTAAGTTACAACAATTGTTACAAAAAAAACTTAAGCAATTGTTTGGTTAACCATTTTTTAGAGTTCAGTCATCCATGGTATTGATTTTATTAATGCAGGTGTTATTGTAAATGCTATTAATCTTGTCAACAAACATATTATTGAATCTGCTCTCATAAATGTAAATCACACTGAAGCTCTGAACAATCACCTCACCCCCCTCCCCTATTGTTGAAGCCAAAACTTGGCAATTTCTATTTTATTAAACTTTATTTATTTGTGAGTAGTTTTCTTCTAATCATTTAACATTTTATGACGTTTGATTAAGAATTCTTCCCTTTAAACTACGTTTCATTATCAAATAACATATGATAAGTTTTAGATCTTTTGTTTCTTTTTTATAGATTTTTAGATTCCAAATCAGCAAAACTAGGGGATGTTTCCATGCCTCAACAACTGGAAAAGTGTATGGTTCTAAAAACTTATAAAAAACAGAGTACTTCTGAAATCAGTGTACCAAAGGGAGAAATTGTAGAAGTAATGGCAAAGAACGACATGGGTAATATTTTATTTTGAATTGAACAATGTCTGTCTGCCATAAAAGTAGACTTACATGGAGCTTGAATTGTAAACTTAGCTCTGGCTAAGCTCATACACACAGAGAGCTAAGTTCTTGAGACTTCTGGAATCTACAGTAGCTCAAGGCTCCTGAGCATAGAGTAATGATATTAGATCTGGGGTATTTCTCTAATGAGATTGGCATTGTTTGTTCTTTTTTTAATTAATTAAAATGAATAAAATAAATAATTTTCAGTTTTTAAATGATACTACTCATAAAAAATCATAGTGGTGCTAAAAGCTAAATGATCAACATTTTAAATGAAGACAATTTTTTAGAAGAAAATAAATATAAAAAAGGAACTTTGTATGTCAAAAAATTGTACTGTACACAAATTTTCGTAGATCGATACAAAGAGTCAAGAGAACACTTATTCCACTATCATGACTCTAGGTATGCTCCTGAGATTGAGATTCAAGCGCTTCCAGTGCAAGTGATTTTCCTTGAACAAGCATTCATTACAATTTCAGCAGCAAAATTGATGACACACTTTTGTTTTCACACTCTTATATTAAAACAGGAACTATGTACATACCAAATTTGGTGCTTGGCTAAAAACAAATAATCCTCAATGTCCATTGTCCCTCTACTAAAAAGGAATACAATCCTTGTTGGTCCATGTTTAGGCATGCACTGTATCTGTTAAATAACTCGACAATACTTGTTTGAAACTAGAGATATTTTATGAATTAAAGAGTGATGTTTTTGCAACACAGTGTACCTATGGTGTTTCTTTCATTCTAAGTGGGTGCTATGAAATATTTAACATCTAATGAATGCAAAGCAAAGAGATATTATTCATCTCTACAGATTTTTTTAAACATATATTGGATATTGTTTAAAAAAGTGTATATGGTTATAAAAATGCTAGTCATTTTATTTGGTATTAGCGCAATGCCATCATCTGATAGACAATTGTAATCCAGTCCTCCATTCGACAAATGTGCTATTTTCTAAAGAATGACAGGTCTACCAGATGACTGGATCCTGGTATTGACTAATTTAATTGTTTTCTGGATTTTTATTTACCTATGTAGATGAACTAGTTAGTATTTATTTCATTAACTACATATCTTATTGTGCTTGTTTGGTAGAGAACCAGCAAATGATTTTACAAAGTTTCGTAATTATAATACCACTTCAACTACCAATCTAAAAGAACTTTTAATCTTTTAGTCTAACCTTGTTCTTTAGAGGGCTGTCAAGTATATAGACGATATATGTTTACTAGATTAAGAAATTTAAAAACAAAATTATGAGGAAATAAATAATATAATAGCATTTTAATTTAGTACTATAGTAAATATATTGATTGTAATAGGTATTACTTTTAGTATTTCTTCTTTTATATTTGTAAATTGTGGTTTACTTTGCAGGATGGTGGCTTGTGATTCATAAAATTGATAAGGGTTGGTTTCCACAATCATATCTTACTACAGTGAACTCATTCAATAGTTCTTCTCATTCAACAAAGAGTGTCTTTGAGAATGGAGACAGTTTGGTGTGTATTAATACTGTGACCTCTACTAGAAAAAATGAAATTTCCTTGACAATTGGTAGTGTGGTAGAGGTATGTATCTTGCTAAGGATGTTACTAAGTGGTTGCTAGGGTTTTTACTAAACTAGTTACTAGGCTGCTTTAGAGAGAAAATAATGCCAACTTATTTTGTTATGGAAACTAATATAATGAATCAAATTGTGAGAAATACCTACCTACATCATAATCTGTCATTTGTAGCAAACCTTTTAGAAGATACTTGATACTTTTCATCTAGTGCCTCTTCTCCTGTCATGTCATCCTTATGTACTTTGGCAATGTTAGAAATGTTTAAATTTGGTTGAGTATGCACTTACTTCCCTCTAGGTTTGCCAACGTCGATCTGATGGTTGGTGGCTAGTTCAGCGAGGATCTGGGCCAAAGGGTTTAGTACCAGCGAATATATTGAGGAGTCTTAAATCTGGATTTGTTCCCTACAGACTGGACACCACAACAACACTGACAATGACACCAAGTTCCTCTGGGGTTCCGCCATGTCCACCTCCTTTACTAAGCAAACCAAGATCAATGGAAAACTTGTTATCAGTGGAGGTAGGATCAATGGAAAACTTGTTATCAGTAGAGGTAGGATCAATGGAAAACTTATTATCAGTAGAGGTAGGATCAATGGAAATATTGTTATTTACAAAGGTAGAATATATGGAAAATTTCATTTTAGTAGAGGTAGCTTCAATGGAAACTTTGTTAGGTATCAGTAAAAGTAGAATCTTTAGAAAATTACTTTCTAAAACAAATGCTAGTGTTCATAAAAGAATTTTGTCTCTCCGGATTTTTAATGATGAAAAAATATGGTGTACCGTCTCTAGCTACCCATCACTGATCATCTTGTTGGGTTGACTTTTGTACATAAAACTTGATCAATTAAATCATTACTTTATAGATTTTGATATTTTGTGTCCAATAGTTCTTTTCTCAGAAAATATACTCAGAAAACAAAATCATTCACTGCTTACTGAAAACAGCAATGATCCTTACAAAAAATATATATCAAAAAATGTATTGTTGTTTGTATTCCAAACAGGTCCGTTTTTTGTTGTTTTATAGAGCCCAAATATTCTTTCACAAAATAGAAGACTGAACTCGTCAACTTCAGATGTGGCATCACCTCTGTTTACCAGAAATAAATACTCAGTTCCTGGCCCCAAGCCTCCAGTATGCCCAAATAAACCAACTGTTTCTAAACCATCCATCAGGACTTCTGCTGCTATCAATTCTGTAAGTCAAATTATAAAAAACATGGGTACCTACATGCAGAATTTTGTTGATATCACATTTAAAGATTTATTTTCAAGAAATATTGATATAGGATCAATCTATGTACATAATCTCTATGTTAAAATTAATCTGAAATTTAATAGAAATCAATATAAAAGAAATGCCTTTACTAAACAAATTTGGTAATTATAGTTAGAAAATGTGTAGAATATGGAAGGATTCCTAAGAAGTCTACTAGATATACAGGGTCTCCGCAAAGTTTGTATACAGTTGATACACAGTGATTTTTTGTTTAAAAACACACACTTTAGAGGCAGTGTGTTGTCGCGTTGTTGTGAGTGCATTGAAGCCGACGGCTTACAATTTGAATATGTATCATGACCGTTACAAGTAAAATTACCTGCCTTCATTGTTCTGCCTCTAAAGAAATAACGGTATACAAACTTTGAAAATAGGGAATCCTATCTAACAAATAATTGATTTAAGCTGGTAATAAAAAATATTGTTGAATAAGTTGTTGACAGTAGAAACAATTATCACATTAAAACCATTACTGTTCAGCTGAAATATCGTTCCGTTGTATCTAATGGTTTGTATCATATTATTTTAGCTTATTTTAAGATTAGAAAAGGAAGACAGTGAAGACACTGAGAAACTTTCAAACAAAGATACGAGAAAATCTTCAACCAAGGATATTAAACCAGCTTGTAATAACGGTATTGCAAAATCTTCTTCTAGCTCTCCAAAACTGCCACCACCATCAAGTGTGGTGCTGTTGACTAGCAAGTCAAAGAGAGATAATAACGACATTTTAGTAACGTCCTCAGTTAGTACATCATCCAATTCTGTTTCAAAATTAAAAGAATTGTTTGAAGTTAAGTAGTTTAGCAGCAACATGACAAAACGTATTGATGGATATTTGTGCAATATTATTATTATTTTTTTAATAATGCTATTTACATATCAGATTATTACAATAACATATCTATTTGATTTTTATATGTATATTATTTTATAAATATATAATTTTACAATATGTCAAAAAATGAAGCAATGGTTAAATAAATCAATAAAATTAATCTTTGACTTCAGAATTTATTTTGTTCTAAAAAGTGAGATTTGCCAATTTGAGCCTAAGGTCATTTTCGGGTGACCTTTGGATCAATATTTCAATTTGAAATTTACAATGTGTCACAGGCATCTTCTAGTAAGGCATACCCAACTGGATTTTTAAAACAAATGACTCCTTTTAATGTACTATTAAGAAGGGCTAATGCCACCATTTTGATTGTGATTCACTAAGGGATTTTGCAGGTTGCTCAACCAATTGCTATGAAAGTTGGAAACAATGTAACAAATTCTCTTGTGGACTTTTTGATTTATTTTTTTAAGTTTTGACGCAGTGTAATAATCAGACGTCCGATTCACCATTTTGAAATGAAGCAGTTGATAAAAGTATCAAATTGTGTGTTAATTGATTAGGTAGTCACAAATCTTAAATTTCTGTAAAAGCATTAAGATGTAAAATAATTATGTCCAAAATTTCACAAAAGTTTGTGTTAGATAATTCATGTTCCATACTATGATCCATGTAACTTTTAAATATTGTATTCATTTGATGGTATATTATATTTATTTTTACCCTCTGTAAGCTCTTTATTTATTAACAATTTCCATGAACTAACTGATTTTTTAGATATAAAAATTGTATTAAAAGTTTGTGTTCCATACTATGATTTATATAACTTTTAAATATTGTGCTCATTTAATCGTATTTTAGTTTTACAGTCTTGAAGGATTTTTACCCTGTAACATAAATGTAAAATGGTAGTATATCCAAGTCAATTTAAACAAGAAAAAAGTAGTCAACTAATGGAAATTTTTTAGTAATTAAACAGCTAACACAGTTTTGATCGTTTTTCTATTGTATTATGTTGTGAGCTAACATACTTTCTGCCATTTTTGGCTAATAAAATATCACACTTTTTTGTTGAATGTCTTTGTGGATATTTCATTTTGAAATTAAATAAAGGAAATATGTATATCAATTTGTAAATTAAACCTGAAACAATTTATAAATAATTTTTAAATGTATTTGATACATGACTTATTAGGGTGTCCCCTTAATTATTGGATATTATTCTAAACGAAGCATTATATGAACAAATTACATCGAAAATTAATATTATAATTATCAAACAAGTCATTGGGATAAGATATATAAACACATCGGTACAATTTCACAGATTTCCATTCACATCTATCACCTTTTGGCAGTGATCGAGGAGATTTCTAAATTCCTTCTCAAGCCTTTGTGGTGTAAGTGACTGTAGAAATTCAGTGATATACTCTTGAACTTCCTGCTAGTTAGCAAAATCTTTGTTGCGTCTTTGAGATTCCATATTTTGAAATATACAATTATCCTGCAGATTTAAACCTGGTTAGTATGGTGGTTGAGGTATTAAACTTATGACCAGATTTACCAAATGCTCTACCAACTGGGCTTGGATTATGACAATTCTTTCTGGGGATTCACGTAAGCAAACAGATTATCCAAATATTCCAAGCCACAATAGTAAGATACATTTTGTTTCCAAGGCTTTTGTGAACAAGAAGAGGTTTGTCACCATCAATCTACCTATTTTATTCTGAAATTTGTGGTGGAAATGATTTAATGTTCATCCACTTTTCATCAATCACATAAGTACCTTGCCTCATACCCCTTTGCAATGTTTCTATCAGTCTGTTGCATTCCAATACGTGTGCCACTAACTGCTGTGCACTCATTTGGTATGCAAAGTTGATTTTGACATTTCTGTGACTTCCGAAATGTATATTGACAGGAATAAATTGGCCCATTAGTTCTACATTTTCAACATACTTTTGGATTCTGGTTTTGCCAACATGATCCATTCGCATGTCTTTTACTTCTACACGACCTTCCTCAAACTCTTTGGACAACTGCTGAATTTGACTAACTTTGATGCAATCTTGTCTAATAATAATTTGATGTAATGTTTGTATATCTAAATAATAGATTTCTATACGAAATATATATCCGCCATGTCACTGCACTCTATTCTCTCCAGTCGTGGGCCTTTTCAATGAGAGCTCTAATGTTCAATTTGGTCTATCAAACGTCATTTAGGTCTTCCTCTCCTGGTGCCTTCCATAATGCCGAGTAATCTGTCTCCCTATGCCGTTTGCCCTGATGACGTGGCCGAAGTACTGCAGCATCTGTCTGAGTATGAGTCCATAGAGATAGATAGGATTCCCAGCTTCTTTCAGAATGTCGATGTTCCTTGTTCTTGCAGTCCAAGGGACCCGAAGTAGTGACAGCACCATAATTCGAAAGCGTCTATTTGTCTTTGTCATTGTCCGATCTCTTGACTGTTCAAGTTTCGGCTCCGTAGGCAACAATGGAGAAAACCAAAGCGCCTGGAGTCTCTCAGAAATCGACTAAATTTTGCTGATGCAGACGATGTTGACTTATTTTTACAACAACAATTGCCAACTTTTACACAACAAATGATGCAAAATGCTTTTCGAAAGATCACCTGCAATGTATCAATGATGGTGTCTATGTTTTACTTTTTTGTACATAGTTTATTGTCATAATCATTTTTATATCGATAAATAACTGTTAACAATGTGTATATAACAATAAATTTTGTATTTTCGGAAAAACGCGGTTTTTTATGGGACACCCTATAATGGGCACCCTGTAGTTGTGGAATTGCGTGTACCTCTGACTTAGTTGAAAACCATATTCTTTTTCTAAATATGCTCGAGTTGAGTTTGAAAAGGCAACAAAGACAGACGACCCTATTGAGTTGTTCCAAACGCCGGTAATTCCACTATTACAAGACCAGTTGAAGATACACTACCAAAAAAGCAATGTATCAACTTTTAATCGGCAAATGTACATAACTGTTCACAAACAATGGCTCCGTAAGCTCTTATGCTCTCTAAGGCATTGCCGTCATAACATATTATTATGGATAATAAATAGATGCAACTAAGATCTGACTGTTTTATAAGAGCTATTGTTGCCGGAGCCTATCTAGCAGCAATAAATCCATACGATGATAGAGGCATATTGAAAATACCTGATCATTCTCATCACATCAAGGAATCGGAATGGCTTTGAAAAACCAGCTTGTTCGATCCGGCGTGGTTGCGACCGCCGTTCCCTGATGGATATTATAACATGATACATGTTGAGCAGATTGCCAGGTTTGAGCTACTCAACCGCCAATATGAAATCGTAGTTCTTGAATATGAAGACAGTCTGAAAAACTTTGTTATAAACCAGACTTCTTGATTGGGGATTGGCGCAGCCAGCCGTCTTGACCTCACAAAGTCACTATTACATTGCAACATTCCATTTTACATCATCGTAGCGAGGAAAGCAACCACAACTAGCTCACAGGCGAAAAATTAGAGTATGTACACATCACATGTCTAACTTTCCACACTACAGGAGTCTTAAGATTTTGCCGTCATATTCCAAAACTTTAAGAAATATGATCCCCATATAATATTGAAGAAAAGCTGGTTTAATAGCTTGGTAGTCAAGATTTACAAGTCAATCCAGGAGCACATATGCAGGGAAATATATTTCTGTTGAGGAATATACCAAGACGAACGCCAATGAGGTATGACAAACCTAACCCATCCGGAGGAAAATATTATTTTATGACTAATTTCACATTATATCTACTGGGAAGCTGTATGATTCTTTTGGTATTCAAGGCTTTCCACCCTTCTCAATTCGTTTGATAATCAACCAGATGAATATAGCGACTGCAGAAAAAAAATTCCGACTTGAAGAATTGCCCTCCGAGTTGGGCGCTGGCACGCCTGGTGACCCCTACGATTATGAACATGCATAAAAAGTTTGGGATACATTCAAGTGGAAAATTTTGCTTGATTATTTAAAACATAATTTGCAGGTCCATGTTCTGGGGTTAGTCGACGATTTTAAATAATTTCGTTTGACAAGTTAATAATGATCATGGTTTGGATCCTGCACGTTATTATACCTCTCGGCCGCTTTAAAACGGAGCGGTGTGAATCTGGGGCGACTGGTAGATTATACAATGTACACATACTCTGTTAGCGCGCGGGATTCGAGGCAGGTTGTTGATCATGGTATTGATGTGAATATAAAGGAGTTTGGTTGCCTAATTGCACCAGTTGATCATCTCCTTAAGAAGCCAAATCACCTATTTTTGTTGGATGCAAATGGGGTTATATAGCCTGGGCAGTGACCCAGCCCATGCCTATGTGTAATATGACACAAAACGCCAAAGATGAAGAATGTGACCCATCCATCCCTCTTTCCTCCACCGAATCTGCTTGTCTATTGATTCTTGTCCCGCTCGCTCCTAAAGAAATCCTCAGTCCTCATTTTAGGCCATCTGATGTTGTAAATGCATCTCAGACAGGTGTTAATAAAGGTTTGAATTTTCTGCTGCATGATCTTTGTGGTACATGGATAGGTGGAAAAATTGATATCACCCGAAGACCGATCTTTCATGGATTGCAAGTATCGCTATATTTGACATCCGGCTAAAAATGGTTTGTGATTTCTTAGGTATATGCCGCAGCCTTGAAAATATAGTCATTAAATTGCCGTCTGCTGTGTTTAATATTGCTATAATTGTTAGGGGATACATAAATGTCGTTTGCGTTAAACTGATTAATTTGAACAAAATATTATTTATATATTACTGTGACTACTACAAAAGAGCAGGAAGAAAAGATGCAGGTGGCATAGATAAAAATCCTAAGGTGGTCTTTAGGACTGACAAGACTTGACAGAGTGCGAAATGAAAAGGTGAGGGAGCAGATGACTATTGGATACCAAAAAGTAAAATTGAGGGAGGTAAGGCTCCTGTGGTTAGGACATGGGAAAACATGTATCAGGTGGGAGTCCGAGAGAAGGACGCAATGGATCACAAGAAGTGGAGGAAAACTATCTGCACCGGCGACCCCACCTAAATGTGGAAGAAGCCAGAAGAAGAAGCAGGAGAAGAAGAAGAAATAGAAGAAAATTGTATCAATATTTACATTTTTAAGTGATACGACTACTAATCATATCCTAAATTAATATGCCGCTTTGTGAAATCGAAACTGAGATCGAATCTTTCGGTTCGATTTTAGAGGCATTTTCAGTCACAATAGTTTGCGCTTTAAACGGGTGGTGTCAAAAATAAGTTGGGGTTAATCGACTCAGAATTTAAAGGGCAATCTCTATGTCTCTATGTCATCTGTATGTCATCAAATGGACAGTAAACGTTGTAGGTTTCTAATTAATTAACCAAATAACAGGCTCTTTAAAGAAATCTGGTAACATACATAAGTCGATATTACCTATTTTAATTAAACTTATTTTAAAATATTTGAATTCAGATTAGAATTTTGAAGAATTTGATATAAAATAAATCTAAGTTAATCAAGTATTGTCGAGATATCTCAAATTAAAGTATAAACACACATTTTTTCAAACAGACGTTTTCAGTTGCGTAGCTTTGTAGTCCCGGTTAGGTATTTTTAAAATGAGTAGATTCCTATAGGTAATATTTTCTTAATCCAGCTGCATTGGATTTACAAGGAAACAAAGCGATAATTATGTCTATTTCATGTTGACAATTAAAACATCACGTTGTTCTAGTTTTAATTGGTCATGTGCATTTGTTTTGTTCATTGGAAACGGTAACTAATTGCACTCTTCACACAAACAATAAAAGAAGTCATTGGCGCACAGAAAAGGAACATTCAATTAGTACTTATTAGTATCTAAAAAATCAAAATGAATTTTATGACTAAATATTTTTAAAACATTAATGTATAGACTGAAAAGAAACTAAACATGTTTATTAACAAAAAAGCGAAAGTTTAGTTATCCTAAAAATGTCTTAAATCAGTTTCAACGGCACACATAATTTTCAAAGATATTTTAGTCCATGTGGGCCCGGGGTTGTACCTACATTGGCACCCCCCCCCCCTAAGGAATTAATGATACACTTATTTTTGTAAAGATCTTGGCGATATTTATGCAGCTAAATCTAGTCATTGAAATGTTACCCAGACATCTATGTAGCTGTAGGAGCCAAAGTATGTTTGTATTAGATTTAATTTAACCCTGAAATTTAGATAGCAATACCAACCGGAACTGTATTTAAAGCAGAGAGAGTAAAAAGGATGCTAACCACAAAAAATATTAGAAATCGGTTACTACAAGTACAAATAACTGTAATGCATTTTTTTGCATTCTTATATGAGGTTAAAGAAGAATTGTTCAATACTCAAAATGGACAATTCAGTCAGCACCAAAAACTTTAAAGGACTGAACCAAAAACACCGTTATTCTCTTCGTTGGAGGACAAACGGAGGAGGGGGGATCATTTTTAGACTGGCAGCCCAGTGGCTATTTCGTCCAACGAACGTTGTGCCAACAATAAACCCCATAGGCTTATAAGAAAACAGCCCACATTGGAGAAGGATGGACGTCTTGCCGGTTCCAGCAGGTGGATTTGGAAGCTACAGACAACCTAATGGCCCTCACTTAATGTTAAATTCCTATCTATCAAAAAATCGTATTTTATTCGTTTTCCTAATTGGCCTAGAATTCAGAGGGTTCTGACTGCTGTTGTTACAACGAATTAAAAAATTGGCGTGATCATACATACACGCTCACTGGAATTGCATTTTTATAAAAATATTTTTATGTAGTATTGAATTTAATCATAGTTCTAATAAAAATAACAATAATAGTCTTTCCGAAAACTCATTTGCAGTAAACGTAAGACCACGCTAATTTTCTTTACCTTGAATTTTAGGCCAATTGGATAACCGAGTAAAATACGATTTTTTGATTAGACGAGAATTTAACCTTAGGTTTGGTCTGTAGTTTAATTTTGACAAAAGAAACATGAGGATTATTTAAATAAAAAACCTTTCCCGTAAACGCTATTTTTTAAATGCTTATAACACCATCAGAATGTATTACCGTAAATAATAGGCCAATTGGATGATGTTGAAAAATATGATTCGTAAAGAAATATATAATTAACAAAAAACAACCACTTTTAGATAATTGTCAAACCTTTTCCCAATGAAGATTATTTTAGAACTTTGAAACAGTTGAAAAACCCTGTAAAGCAATTAGTTTGATGTTGGATCCTATTGTGCCACAGATGACTGGGCTATTGTACATACACTCAACCTGATTCTAATTTTAGAGCACCTAATGATGCTTATTAGGTAGAGCTACAAAAATGTATTAAACCCAAAATTTCAAAAATATTTCTTATCAAAATTTGGTATACCTACCTACACTGATTTTAAATTCAAGTAAGTAAAACGGTTGAGTTAGTTTTAGTGCTACTTTAACACATGACTTGTCGGTTTCAACAAGTGAAGTTAAATTGGTCACGATACAAAGATACGAAGAGTAATATCGACGTGCTAAGTAAACAAAAAGTACTACAAAAACAATCAGAAAACACGATCAAACCTCCCTCCCTAAATAAACTAACAAATGGTTTTTAGTCTTGTGAAATTAGGTAGCGCCTCCTAAAAACACATCCATCATTCAACAAAATAAAATGTAATATAAATTAGATGGAATGTGTAATGAGATATATGTACCTATAAACATGTGAGCCGTTTAAAAAAAGTGACACCTAATTATAGATTAATATTTATGTTTATATCATTTACACTCCTACTTTTGATTAAAATGTGAGAATATATGATTGTGTAAGACAAAATGTATTCTCTGCTCTTTTATTTATTGTTAACTAATATACTAATATATTTTGAGAGGATTTTATCTTCATTTGAGAAGATAGAAATGTTAGGTATCCATTTTTTAGCAACATTTGATCACAATTTAGACGTGATTTGGTTCTCCTTTCTTACTTTTTAGGCATGCTTTAGCTCCCTTTAATCACTATTTAGACATGAATTGACTCCGTTTACCCACTAGTTAGAATGATTTGGCTTCCCTTTGTTCATTTTAGACATGATTTGGTTTTCTTTTGTTCACTATTTAGAGATAATTTGGCTTCCTTCGTTCACTATTTTGACATGATTTGACTTCCCTTTGTTCACTATTTTTATACATGATTTCGATCCCTTTGTTCACTATTTTTATACATGATTTCGATCCCTTTGTTCACTATTTTTATAGATAATTTGGATCCCTTTATTCACTATTTATATAGGATGTAAAGGCTATATTTCCGCCGCTATTGAGGAGAAATTATAGGTGTATGTATATGTTAATTTAATTATTGTATACATAAACATTGTAACATTAAACTATTAATACAGAACTACATTTTAGTCAACCATCTTGTCACCTTGTCATCTTGTCATCTTAGTCACCTTTCTTGTCAATAATGTTCTGGTGGTGGCTTATTACATGGACTTCTATAAATAGCTATTTATGAAGTCCATGCTTATTACCAAAACAGAAGCGGAAATAGCCTTTACACCCTATATATAATTTGGCTTCTTTGGTTCAATATTTAAACATTATTTGGGCTTCCTTGGTTCATTAGGTATTTAGACATGTGTCTCCCCTTTTCAATATTTAGAACTGATTTGGCTCTCTTTGCTCATTATTTAGATATAATTTACATAGACATGATTTAGATCCCTTTGATTAGTATTTCGACATAATTTAGTCTCTGCTCAGTATAATTTCGAAATGATTTCGATCTTTTTGATCACTATTTAGACATGATAAGACTAACATGTAGAATCAAAAGAGGTGAAACAATAACAAGATCGAAATAGCTATCCTGGTCTCCCAATACTTGTCTGCAAAAGTTGTAAATCATAGTTGGTACTCAATTGAATTTTTGCTTTTGAGGTTAAATAGCCAAATTATCTGTTCAAATAGAGTTTCTTACTTGAATTGAATATTTGACATGTAGAAGACTATAATAGAGAAAAAAACTTTACATTTTAGATTTTCCCGAAATCTTATAACTTTTGAGTTAAACTTTGCCTACGAACAATAGCTGAAGAAATATTGCTTTTAAATATGTATGATATTATCAATATTTTTAATTACAGCTGTGTCTAAATGGGATGATATCATATACCTATAGAATTGTATTTCTAACTGAAAATAAATTAGATGCCGCCCCGGAAATGTTTTCTGTTTTGCTAGTAGGAATAACATTTAAAGCATTTAGGGCGTTTCCGGGTCGATTCCAATATAATAGTTAAGTGCTTATTTTGGTTTTGATAAGAATCGCGAGTGGATTTAAGTGTCTATCATCCTAAATTTTAATACATTATATCTGTTTAAATGTTTTCAATATAATATAATAAGAGAATTGAAAAGTATTCATTTATTAGAAGGGTGCAGGAGTACAAATTTACAGACCCCTTTTTATTTCGAAAGCTTATCTTTGAGATGTTTTCAATGTTATAATGTTAGTACTTAGTTTTTCTATTCTATTTGTATAATAGTGGGTAGTTATTCGTAACAAAATTCCATTATCATAGCTTGTTAGACAATGCAAAAGCGGATGCAACTTGAAAATTAAACGATAAAATAAACAAAGGTAAGGTATGCCTTATGATTTCCAATTGCGAAGTTTTGATTTTAAGAGAGAGCTAGTTACCAGGAAATTGTAAGCTTTTTAAAAAGCACGCTGGGAATTTAAAAATAGAGCTGCAATTTGGTTACATTATATCACCATTTCATTAATTGTGCAATTTTTATAATATTGATTACACAGTATTTTATTAAATTTTTAATTACAGTGTAGCCAATATTATAAAAATTGCACAATTAAAGAAATGGTGATATAATGTAACCAACAACATTACAGTTCCCTTTTTAAATTCCCAGCGTAGTTTTTAAAAAGCTTACAAATTCCTGTTAACTAACTCTTTCCCGCTCTCTTAAAAAATACTCTGATAAAATTATTAAAATTGATATACGATACAATAGCATCATTTGAAATAAGTACCTATTATTTAGTTGCTATGATGCTATCAAGATGATAAAATATATTTTAATTTTGATGATTATGTATGTCATATCCCCCTTTATTACAATTTGTAGAGAAAAATTGTATTAATTCTGTCTCAGGTGAAATATTTCTAAAATGTGGAATATTTGGGAACACAATAACACAGTGTAGGCTAAAAAAGCCTATAAACGATGGTTAACTCTCCCACCAAAAGAAAGTAATTTATTTGTGACAACATTTGCAAAAAAAAGATACAACCTGAAAAAACATCTAATTTTATTTCTTTAATTTAAACTTTTTTGTTTGAATTTCTTCTCGAAAAGTAAAACCATTTAGGCCTGTTAATATAATTATATTCAATTTCTATGACTTTTGAAAATTAGAACAACCAATTTTGGTTAATAACGTGTGCAAATGTCATAGAAATCGGTTCAGTAATTTTCGAGTTATTTTAATTCTCAAAGTTAGCCATTGTTCTACCATTGTTTTTTCTCTTTTTCTTTCTTCATCATCCCTACACTTTAACCGATTTAAACGAAATTTGGTCCATATATTAAGTGTCTGAGGGCCTATAAAATTCCACGTAAGTTTTGTTATTATACCCTAGAAACGAGTAATATGTGATACATAGTAGTATAAAACGAAATGTCACCAATTTAAGTGAAATTTGGCATAACTAAAGATAATAAAATTGTATGCTATTGACAATAAAATTTACTTTATACGATGTATGGATAGTGAGATACACCATCTTAAAGTTATAATATAAAAAAAATATTTGTATTTTGTCAAATCTATAATAGTGCAAGATATTTTATGCCAAAAAATGTCAATGGTTGTTTAATGATCTAAAAATAAATTTTCTACTGAAAGTTATCGATATACTTAGCTAAAAATATGAATAAAACTAAACTAAATGAAATCAGATTGACCACAAAGGTCCTAAAATAAATTCCAAAAATTGATAAAATAAATGAAATTAAATATGGTTAGCTATGGTATTTATGTAGGTTAGTGTGGCTCCAAATAGATATTATTAAGAAACTAGGTATTTCAGTGCATTGATTAAATTATTTTAAAAAGATTTTAGAGCTAACAAAGTGCAAAATATACATAGGTAGTTTAGAAATCAAAGATTGTTAATATGCTTAGGTAAGTACGACCTTTAGCAGAATATTATTGAACTGCGATTAATATTATATCTTCAGTTTTTCGACTTTATTAGCTCTAAAATCTTTAAAAATAATTTAATGAAATATCTAAAGTTACTTAATAATATCTATTTAGAGCCATACTAACCATTTTTAATTTGAATTATTGTAAGAATTTGTTTTGGGAGAGCGAACCATCTTTAGGGTCAATCGTATTATTAAAAATATTTTATTAATTCCTGTCTTATTCTTACTCATACTTAGATACCTACCTGGTGAATTTCAGTAGTGACTAACTGTGTTATGGTATTTCACTCATACTTATTTTTAATCAATCAAATAAATATTTTAAATCTAGGTATGTAAATATGGAAAGTCATACCCCTCTTGTTTACATGATTCACAATTTCTATAAACCTCAAACGATAACAAAGAAAATGATCTGATTTGTTTTTTTAGTTTTGGCAAATTAATCAGGAAAATTTGCATTAAGAAAATACAATTTGTTTTACAATCAAAATTTCTGGATTTCTCTGGTTACTTCATATTTAAATTTTATTAAATTAATTAATAAAGGTTCAAATGTTAAACTGCTATTATTACTCGTTGACAGAAAATTGATAGGGTTTACTGACCACTTAAAATATGTGCTAATGTTTCATTCATATCGCTAATTGTAAAAAATGTGGAAATAAAGATCAAGTAAGTTCAACTATGGCTAATTTTGAGTACTAAGTAGGTAATAACAAGCAAACGCTTTCAATGAAAGTAGCCATCACATTCTTAATAAATGCTGTGCTAAACATGGTAAATGTCAATTGATTGACTAAATTAGGATAGAATATGTCAAAAGTCTGCGGATGTAAAGTAGTAGTACCAGTAGGTATATTTTTTTATAAAGCAACAACTAGACTATTTCATTGTCCATTGATAACATTACTTTATATCAATTTCTAGGACTATAAAAAGAAATTTATAAAAGTTTACCAAATCAGATTATGTCGCCTGGTATGGTATAACACATGATGGACATCAAATTTTACGTTTTCAGATTGTTTGAAAGGTGTTTTACGACCCTGTTCCGGACTTCAATGCTTAGTAGGTCAATTTTGCCGAGTTACAGAATATTAGGTACACATGGGTGAGCAACAATAATTCTCCATTTAATGGGTACCTACATACCAACGGATAAATTAAACGAAAGAACAAAGAGTAATCTTTACTCATATGCGAAAGACATTTGTCAGAAGCATTAGCCAATGGGAAATGTGCTAGGAAGTTGGATAATTCAATAAAATAGTTTGGTAGAAAGTTATATTTTAAAGAAACCAGCTCCATTTTCGGATTTTTTATTTGAAAAATGTCGGCCGCTCTAGAGAACACCTCACTCCCAAGCAACTACTGCTCAAACTTCAAAGAACCAAATCATTTCCCAGGGACGTTGGGCATTGTTGTGACCGATGTCAGCCTCATGATGTCCATCTTGGCCATGATTGTCAACTCGATGACACTGGCCATTCTGAAACGCGACACTGCCAAGACCACAACGAGGTTCCTGCTGATGGCTCTGGCCGTGGAGGATCTCATTCTGGTCCCGCTTATCGTTATCTACTACATTAGTGGTCACTATTACCAACGCTACGACTGGGGATGGCTCAACTTCTTCCGTCTGTTGGATAGTCCGGTGCAGTTCCTCATCAACTGGATCAAGATGGTGGAGATCTACACCGTAGTCCTAGTCAGTGTAGACCGCTACATTGCCATTCGATTCCCACTGAAAGCATTCTCCATCTGCCGGGTAGCCAATGCCATGCGCGGCCTCCTGGTAATTGTAGTGATCACGTTTATTCTCAAACTGCCCAACCTGATCGTGCTCTACGAGGTGACAAGCTGGGTGAAATACTGCAACTGGGCTGTCAAATCGACCATGGTTTTCGAGGATTCGGCCAGCTTTCGCCTAATTTACCAACAGATTACTGACCAAATATTTTCTTACATAATTCCCCTACTCAGCTTAATCATCCTCAACAGCTGTCTGATATTTCGCATTCGCAAGGCGTCCTCACAAAGGTCGCAACTCAATGAAGGTGAGTCCCTTGTTCTCAAAGAAGCAGCCAGACGTGATGGCCAATTGAAGCGCGCCAATACGCAAGCTGGCAAGACCGCAACATCGTCACAGAGTAGCAGCAGCGCCAACCAGAAGCGCGGCATCACCCTGACCTTGATTGGCGTTATCTCCATCTTCATTATTTGCGAGACGCCGACATCTATGGTGTTCTTGTATGACATGTACTGTTTGCTGCTAAGTGATAACAGAGAGGACTCAAACTTTTACTTGCTGATATACCCATTTGCTCTGATTTTTATGTTGCTCAACGCTTGTAGCAATTTCTTTGTGTATATCTTGATCGGCACGAAATTCCGGCGCCTCTTTCTGTCCATGTTCTGTTCCTGTATCCAATCGGCGGACACCAGACTGGAGGGCTCGACCAACTATGTGAATCGCACGAGCACCAGTCGAAATAGCGCCATCAAGGCGCCCACTATTCGGATAACTGCGGCCTCTGACGCGGGCGGCTATTCGACGAACGGTTTGGGTAATAGACAACCGATTCAGGTCTAGTCCGCTAGTTCATTGGCAAGAATGTGTATTTGAACAGGTCACAAGGTAACTCCTACAACAATATTTAGAAATAATATTTTTTTCAAAGCGAATTTTGTTGACATACCAATGATTTTATGTTTATCTAAATACATATTATGTGTAATTGTGTGTATAAACGTTTCCATATGGAGCAGAATATATAATTTGTAAAGAATTCTCTTCTAATATTGTCATTACTATACGGGTAGTTATCATCTAAAACTATTAAGGTCCTTACATTTTATTTTTTGAAGTTTTGTTAAGCATAATTTCATAGTACTCTTTGTTAGGTGGTTGCTATAGAGTGTATTATGACAAGACGAATTTTTAAAGTCCAAAAAGTAGTTGGCCCTGTTGGTGTCAAGTTTTATCAAAATCAGTTCAAGCAGCTTTATCGATGGTTAGAAAAGAATACCATAAGAAAACTTTTACATTATTGATAGAATTTCTATGGCTTTCTCTTTCGTAATATTTAGTTAATTATTTCTTAGACACTGCGAATTACACATGCCGAAACTTCCCGCTATTTAAATTCATAATATAAACAATTTTATACAAACTTAGCTCTTTATGCAAAATTTAATAAAGTGTAATAATATTTTTTTTAAATTGATTTAAAAAAGATAATGGTAAACACACCTGACACAGGAATTATGGGGAAAATTGATTTTATCAATTATTGTTTTCAAAGAAAGCAAAGCATTGCACTTACAAAAACATGTCACATCTCACCCTTTCTATCATATCCAATAACGTTGGTATAAAAAGTGGATGTTCTCATTTTTTGTCCGGAATATGTGAAAATAAACGATTTCATAAAATATTTTTAATTTTAGAATTTGTTAAACATAAATTATTTAACATAATTGTTATTATAATATGTTTACCTAATACGAGAATCTTCTTTTTATAGAATTTGACTAGAATTTATTAAATGTAAGCTATTTTAAAAAAGTTACCTATGTACCTATACATTATTAAAATCTCAATTTGAATAAGACTTATATTACATTCAGAATTAAGACATTAGCTTACAATATATGTATGTATATTTTAAAAAGACATATCATTTTGCATAGAAATAGGCTAACCCTGACGATAGTCTATTTCTAGGCAGTGATACCGGGTGTCCCGGAAGTCTTTGTACCAAAAATACTATTCTATGTATAATATCTATGAAATTATAATTTTATGAATATTTATACATATCTATGTTTTGTGTTATAAATGTCTATAAATAACATCGAAATATAAATCTATGAGTATAATAAACACAATATATTGGTTATTCCAGCAAGATGGTGCCTCTCCTCATTACTCACTACCTGTCAGACAATTACTTAACGAACATCTAGAAGGAAGGTAGGTAGGCCGAAGCGGCCCTATCGAATGGCTTGCACGTTCACCAGATATGAGACCCTGCGATTTTGGGTTTTGGTCTCACTTACAAGACCAAGTTTATCCAACACCAACTATTATGTACCCAAATCTAAACCAATTATCTCAACAAATAGAACACGAAATTCAAAATATTTGTGAATCTGTGGACTTAATAAATACTATAGATCTGATTATATGATCTTTATGTTCTTGTTAATGTTTATGTAAATATTCAGATATATCATACAAATAAAAAGATAATGATTATGAGTTGCCACGTCTCCTAGAATAATTAGAAGATGATATAACAAATGGCGTCACGAGCAAATATTGAAACTTTAACCTTAGAAAATGCAGATATAGGTAGCTGAAACATGGCTACGCATATTTGAGGCATCATGCCGCTCTAAGAAAATTAATGAAAATGAGGATACCAATGATGTTACGGACTTATTTATTTCAAAAGCTGGAGTTAATGCTATTAGAGAAATAAGTTCTTCCTAAACAACTGGAATCCATGAAATTTAAAGAAATTAAGGAAGCTATTATGAATAAAATACGACCTAAAAAGAAATTGGTCATAAGTGAACTAGTGAAATTCATGGACTTGAAACAAAATTCTAATGAAAATATCAACGACTATTGTCACCGATTGAGAGAAGCAGCCAGATTTTGTGAATTTCATAAGTTAAATAGTGATAATGAACAATCTGCTGAGGACGAACTAATTATGATGCGAATTATCGACGGGCAATCCAACATGGAATTCAAACGAAAAGTGCTGGAGCTCTTTCAAACTTCTAACAATTCTCCAACTCTTCCTCAATGCATTGAATATATCCACCAGCTTGAACTCATAACACAGTTCAATTCTATGAATTCAAACAGTTCTCAAGAGCCATCTGCCACTGAGGTTTCTCATGTAAAAAGATCATACAATCCAACGCAACAAATAAATAATTGTCGATACTGTGGTGGATCACACCCACGTGGTAAATGTCCTGCGTATGGAAAAAAATGTCACAATTGTGGTAAATATAATCACAATTCAAAGGTCTGCCGGCAAACGAAATCGACGCATGAAGTTGAATGTAATAGTTACGAAACGAACAACGAAAATGAAGTGTACACAATATCTGCAAAAGCTACAGCTAAAACATATAAAGATATTAAGATAAATAAAACACCTGTTGCTATGCAAATTGATACAGGCTCTGAAGTCACGCTATTACCTCAGAACTTATGGAAGGAGCTTGGATGTCCCAAGTTAAAATATAGTAATCTGAATCTAAAACAATTTGATGGATCTAAAATAGAGACAATAGGATGTTTCGAAGCTCTAGTAGAAATGAACAATAAAATGGCAGTAACAGAAATTGTTGTAGCAAAGTGTGATAAAATGCATGGACTCCTAGGAACGAATCTCATTAAGTTTGATGATGATGACATCTCCATAAACATGTTGGATGCAGATAAACCTAAATTGAATGCATTAAAAAATTTTGAAGCAAAAATTTTGCTGAAGGATAATGTGCAACCCTCTTACTACGAAGCTCGAAACATACCTATTCACATGAAAGATATTGTCATCAATAAACTGCACTCGATGATTAACCAGGGTATATTAGAACGAGTGAATGAAGGAGGCAGTAAATGGGCATCGCCCATTGTGGTGGTAAAGAAAGCCAACAATGATATTCGTATTTGTGCCGACTATAAAGTGGCAGTGAACGACGAAATCTGTTCAGACTCTTATCCTATACCAAATATTGAGGAAGCATGTAGCAATTTAGCCGGTATGAAATATTTCGCAAAATTGACCTAACTAGCGCCTATAATCAAGTACCCTGGAAAAGTCTACCAAGAAATACTGACGATTAATACACCCATCGGGTTATTGCGCTGGAAACGACTACCCTTCGGAATAAAGACCGCTAGTACTCAGTTTCAAAAGGCAATCGAAACAACTCTTGAAAGTGATTTTCCTAGTAAATTGTTTATCAATACGATATTGCTTTTGGTGGAAGAACTGAAATTGAACTTGATGAAATAGTAAAAGACATTATCAGTCGATTAGAGGAAGATGGAATGACTATAAATAAGGAGAAATCAGTGATAAAATCTAAATCCATACCTTTTTTGGGATTCGATATATCAGATAAAGGAGTCAGACCGGATGACAAGCCGCCAACAAATAAAAAAGAATTGAACTCTTTTCTTGGACTTGTAAATTTTTACGGGAGATATCTTCCCAAAAATAGTGATTTGATTGAACCACTCAATCGTTTAAGAAAACAAAATACGAAATTTGTATGGCTTTCAGATCTGCAAAAATCATTCGATAGAATAAAGGAGTTGCTGAGTAAAAAACCCCTGTGGGTACAACACTCAAAATGAAAATGAAATTTATATGAATGACTGAAAGTGCTGAACTAAGGAAATGCTTTGGCGAACTTGTAGTAGAAGTAACTAAAGGCTAAAATGCACAATATTGTGTTACTATTTTTAGTATCATTCAAACGTTATACACCCTTTATTGTACTTTTAAAAGTTAAGTAAGACACTGCTAATTGAACAATAGTGGAGGTTGTTTATATCTATGCTGTAAAATAGAACAATACTTTTTATTACAACGATTTATATTTAATGAACACTAATTTCCATTGCATA